>VDFB02300962.1:0-17941 GCA_007258455.2 Sequoia sempervirens
AAGGGCTGTGCATAAATGCATAAAAGAGGGAAACTTCATCATAGTCAATTTATCTTGAATGTGAGTTTGCAAGTTTTCAATAAAAATATTTTGGAGATTCGAATCAGGAACCTTGATATCTATTTGAGCATATAATGACTAATAGCGTGAAATTGAAAATCAGTTACTTTTTCATCCACATTTTGTTTACACCTCATCAAATCAGCCATTGTATTTTTGGGAGTCATGTGTACTTGAAAATGACTTATAAAGGCATCAACAAGTTCATTAAATGAATGGATTGAATGATTGGGTAAAGATGAAAACCACTCCAAGGAAGTATCTTTTAAAGTATGAGGAAATAGTTTAGCTAATAGTTTAACGTCTAGGACAAAATCACTGCATAAGGTTGTATAGGCATTGACATTATTAGTAGGGTCTCCTTTTCCTTTGTATTTATCAAACCTAGGCATCTCAATTCTTTGTGGCATTGGGGTTGTTAATATTTCCAATGATAAGGGACTACTACGAACATAGTAGGTGGGTGGAGCATTTTGACTTTGGTTTATGGTAGATATTTGTTGTTGCATGGAGGAAACGGTGTGAAAGAGTTGTGTGATGAGGGGATCAGTATAAGTGGTATGGGGTGGAAGAGAGAGTGGTGATGGATTATATGTAGTGGTAGGAAAAGTGAA
This sequence comes from Sequoia sempervirens, assembly GCA_007258455.2. Lineage (NCBI taxonomy): Eukaryota > Viridiplantae > Streptophyta > Pinopsida > Cupressales > Cupressaceae > Sequoia > Sequoia sempervirens. Next base: position 675 of record VDFB02300962.1, read on the forward strand.
GGGGACACTGATCTAGGGGTAAAGGTGGTGGAAGATGGAATATTCGATGCCACAAAAGAACTAGGAATGCTAGTTGGAATAGCGAAGGAAGGAGTCACATGACTAACCTGTTGGATGATTGTTGTAACTTGAGGACTGGTATAGGTGGGTATGGATGCAATGGTTGAAGGAGGAGAAATGTGGGATCCTCCTTGGCTAACCATAGTGTTTCCTGGTTGAGATGTGCTAGGGGAATATTTTTGATATATCTCAACAATGTGCTTCATAACATCTAAGCCCTCATCACTTTCAATCAATGGATGGATATTATCTATAGTAGGAATAGTAGTAGTTGAAATTTTTTCAAGACGTACACAAGTTATGTTGAAGATGTGCTAAGTCCTTATGAATGTTTACTACTTTGTCTTGTAGAATGGAATTAGTTTTTGTATCAACATGCATGCTATTGGAATGCAAGGGTGTATTAGTGGTAGTATCCATGCCTAATGCACCATTGTAAATACTAGGAGTAGGAGCTCTTGATAACCCAAGGTCCTCAACAAATGTACTATCGCGGGAAGCTATGAGTCTAGAACTTTGTCTCACTAAAGTATTATCAATAGGGAACCAAACACTCATACAAGTACCACAAAAGAGGGGGTAGATGCAAATGAAAAATAGGAACAATAAAATGTGAATAACAAAAAATTTGTAAATTGAAACAAGAGTGCAGTAACAAAAAATAGAAATGTAGGAAATACTAGAAAAATGCCATAAATTTTAATGCAGAAAGTGTAACTAGACTGATTTTCCCAGGGTGGCGAATGAGTCCAGGGATGGATTTTTTTGTGTTTTTTAAGAAAATTTAAAATGAATTCTATGATTTTTAGATGCAAATGCATATTTTCAGTTTTTTAATGATTTGGTGTGCATAAATGAAATCTATATGATTCTTTCACTAATTATGCAATTTTAGAAACCCTAGGATGCAAAAACAAAAGAAAACCTGATGCAATGTTGATGCAAGTTAAACCTATGATGCAATATGCAATTGAAATTGGAAAGGAAATGTTCAAAATTTAGGTTCACCAAAATGAACCATTTATTTTGGTAAAGGTATGTTCTCTCTTGCTCAATTAGGGTTTTTCACCTAAAGGAGAGAGATATACCCCAAAATATAGGTGGTTCACTCAAACTAATGCAAGTACAATGAAAATTTTCATAAGTGCAATATACTAGATGCAAAAAACTGATAAAAATGAATGATTATTGATGTAAAACGTAAGAAATGTGAAGTTCTAGAAAACACAATGTTGTTTCCAAACATGAACTAGAAACATGCTCAAATGAAAATAGAATTGAATGAGACTGAATGGAGTGCACCTGGAGGAAAATTGCTAATCAGAGGAGGTTCTAGAATGTCTCTGAAATCACTACTAATTTCCATTGGGACTCATTCTCCACTGATGGTGAATTAGTCCTGCTTCTAGTAAACTTTACTGAAACATGTTTTAGAGTGTTAGGAATTGAAAACCTCAAAAATTACTTTTTCCAGCTTGGTAGTGGGACTCATTGACCACTGATGGTGAATCAGTCCTCCTAAAGAAAACTATAAATTTTGAAGTCAACTCTTGGGGCCAGATCTGCTCATGTCTTCTTGTCAGGTTGATTGGTTCAAATATGCAGAAAACAGGTTGAATGTTGTCTCCAAGCTTGAATTAGGACTTTGTTGAATTAAATAACTTTGATGACTTGTTGTCCATTTTTCAACACCTATTTCTTTGAAAATTTTTCTTACAAGACCTACAAACACACATGCAAAGAGGGGGAAAATGGTTGAGGATTAGAGTATAGGGGTGGTCAAACCCCACTTTGGTAATCAAACCCTAGGTAATGAAATGAAATATGAAGATAATGATAAATAGACATGCAATTTCATAAACTTACCAAACCGTTGTTGATGAAGTCTAAAGAAATGTCTATGGCTACTCCAAAATGCTTGATTATTGCTTGATGAAATGATGTAATGATGCTTGAATGCTAAGAGAGATAAGATGCATGAATACTTGAATGAATGGGATGAATTAGGATGATAAAATGAGATAAAAACATATATTTATACACACTTGTACCCTAATTTCCCAAAAATACAACATCATAGGCCAACCTAAGGTCTTAATGAATAAAAACCCAAAAGGAATTTGAATTTAATTTGAATTTTGTTTCAAGAGGGACTCATTTGCCACCCATGGTGAATGGGTGTCAGGGATTAAGTTACATTTAATGATGTTTATTAGGTTTGAATTCAAAAATAGACTTAATTATGACCTGTAAGTGCATAAAGGGGCCAAATAAGACATAAGAAAGGTGTAATTAGTGATGAAAAGCCTAGAGAAGTGTGAAAGTTTGTTACAAGACTTTACAACACTTCAAAATAGGACTTGGTAAAGAATAAAAAGAGAATATTTAGATGAATTATGATAATAAGAGCCTAGAAAAGTGTTGAAATGTGTTGTACAACACTTCACAACACCTTTACAGGACATGAAAAAGTATTAATAATTTAAATATTCAAGACCTAATGTGAATGTATAAGTCACATTACAACATTAAATCAAGTAAATTAGGTCAAAAATCAAAGGAAAAAGATCTAAATGATCATGAAAATATCAAGGGTCCATTTTTCTATGACACACAATCATGTGATGTATGTTATCTATGGTGGGAATAACTATGGTGGAAATGTTTTTAGTACTTAGTTGATGTTGTAGGTTTGCTAACTCTTCATGGATTTGGATTATTTTTTCTTGTGGAATACTAGCAACCACTATTTCAACACTTATCACACTTCTTGAAGGAAAAGAGTTGTTAAGGGTATGGTCCATACCTAGTGAACTAGTGTCACACTAGGAGTGAAAGAGCTAGATAACGCAAGATCCATAAGGATTGTGCTATTGCGGGATGACATGAGTCTCAAACTTTGTCTCAAACTTCATCTCACTATAGTATTAGCAATAGGACACCAAGTTGTAAAGCTCATGTAAGGGACAATCAATGAAATGCAAGCTAAATGCAATGAACACAAGATAAATGATATTCTCTAATTTTGATTCAAATGAAATTAAGCTAGATGCAATGAAATGAATGAAACAAAAACTCAATAATCTAAAACAAAGATCTAATAATAGCAAATTGAAGCACAAAAATAAGGATTTTAATGTTGTAAAATGCAGTTTCAGGTCTGACATGGGACTAAATCACCTAGAGGGGCATATAAGTCCCAAATATGGTTTTTCAAGAGTTCAAATGCTAACAAATAGTCCACACAAAATACCTAGAAATAAGGTAAAGCAACCTATACTGGGACTAAATCACTTAGAGGGGAAACTGAATCCTATATTAGGGTTTTTGCATTAACTTTAGCAAATTCTAAGTGTATGTTAGGTTTTCTAGTTTGAATTTTGTCTAGACTATGTACATTTACAAATTTCAAACTTCTGAAATTCAATGATGCAAGATGCAAAAATGCAACCTATATGCACTTTCACTAATGCAAGATTTAGAAACCCTAGATGCAAATTAACTAATGCAAGACCTAATGTAAAGTTAATGTAAGCTAGATCTAAGACTATGATGCACTCCAAATCAGAATGAGGTGTCCAAAGGCTAGGTTCACCAAAATGAAACCTTAGAAATAGTGTTCTACCTTTTGGGAGATGGAACTAAAGGGGAATTAGGATTCCTCCACCTATTTCACTTATGTTTCATTAAAGGAAACCAAGATCCCTGAACCAATTGGATTGATTGAGGGAGGGGTTGGTTGGTTTAGAATGGTTTCCTTAGATGTGATTAAAGAAAAAAGGGGGTTCACCACCAAGAAAAGGCTTGGAAAGAAGAAGATGCAAATGATATGCAAACTTAACTATGCAACTTAAGATATGAAATTGAAAATAAGAATAAGAAATTGAGAAAGGAAAAAGGGGAACCTAGAAAACTGAAGGTGCTTGAAACAAGGTCTGCACTCTAAAAATCTAACTTTTAATGCACACTAGGAATCATAGGCCAATAGGGGTGATTTACTCCCAGTTTAGCATTTTGGGCTGAATCCAAAATCTAGAACTGCCAAACCAGGATCTACAAAAAATGCTTGAAATCTAGTATATTGGGACTCATAACCACAAGTGGTGATTTAGTCCCAGTATCAAGACTGATCTAAAATTATGGAATCCTCTAGTGATATTCAATAGCTTCTCTCCCTCTCAATCTTTGAGTTTGAAACACTGAATTATGCTCCATAGGTGACTTGTGATCTTGCAATATAGATGACAACTTTGACAACTTTCTCCAATCTTTCTCTTCAATGGATTTTTGATCTAAATCTGCAAATCACATATCAAAGAGAGGGAAAAATGTCATTTTGTTATTGGATAGGGTTTTTCCTTGGTCAAACCTCGTTTTGGTAATGAAACCTTGATATGAAACTAAACAGAAAGAAGGAATGATGAATGAAAAAATATGCTATGTTGCAACTCACCAAACCCTTGGCACAAAGGCTACAATATTGTACATGTAATGGCTAGCATGAATGTGTATCTTGAATATTGATTGTATGTTTTAGAGCTTGACTAGAATGCTTGCTTGAATCATAAGAACCTACATCACAAATGTTAGCTAAAAAACAAACATGATGCATGATGACTTTGACATGATGCTTGAATCTTGAATGTAGCTCCAAAATTCTTGATAATCAGCTCTTAAATATCTTGGTTTCTCTTGTAATCCTTAATTATATAGGGGTAACTATCAATTTTCTAAGAATTTTATGTAAATAACGTATGTATGTGTTTCATCATTAGTTTTACAAATTACAACGGTACAAAGACATCGAATCTAGGAGGCAAAATCACCAAAAATTTGAATTTAAAATAGGTCCAAGATAAATACGGTTCTGCAGTTGGGTTGTATGAGTCGATAAACAACTTAGGACAAATTTCATGAATTATTAAGCTTAATGCCAAATTCAAGACTAGGCTCTGAAACTTAGGTGGGACCCATACGTCCAAGATGGTGATTGAGTCCTAGATCGCTAAATATGGTAAATACAATCCAAAATCCCTAAATTATGGTTAGTCATTAGATAAGTTTCAGGATTATCCTAAAAAATGCATTATATAAGGATTGTGGATGCAAAATAGGACCAAATAAGGCATAAAGAAGCCCAATTTTAGCAAGGAGGGCCCAAAAAAGTGAAAAAATGTAGAGGGATGCATTTTTCTACACTACACCAACAAATATACATTTCTTTGACTTAGCTTCCAGCTTGGTTCTATTTTTAGAATCTGCATGTGCAAATGCTTCACAACGAAAGTTTTTGAGAAAAGAATAACTCACCTTCTTATTTGTCCATGCTTCCTCTAGAATACCACAACCCAAAGGATTAGAGGGACATCTATTAATTAAATAAACAATGATATTTATAGCCTCTCCCATATGGTTAAAGGTAGCCTAGCATGCAATCTCATAGTTTGTGCACACTCTATTATTTTTTTATTCATGCACTCAACCACTCCATTTTCTTGTGGTGTCCTCAGAACCATTTTTTTCCTGTTAATACCATTAGAGGAACAATAATCTTCAAAATATTTTCCTTAATACTCATCACCATTATCAAATTTGAGACATTTTAATCTTTTACCTATCTTATTCTCAACCAAGCTCTTCTAATTTTTAAAAATTTCAAATACATCAAATTTTTGCCTAAGGAAATAAATCCATACCTTCCTAGTTGCATCATCTATGAAAGTAACATAATATCGAGAGCCACAGAGAGAAGATACTTGAGCTGGTCCCCATACATCCATATGCACAAGATCAAATTTATCATCTTTCTTTTGCTTCCCATCCTTGAGAAAACTATCTTTTTCTCCATACACACAACTTTCACAAAAAATAATATTAACAAATTTTAAACCTAGTAAAAAATTCTTTGAATGAAGTCCTTTCATACCTTTTTCACTCATATTCCCAAGTCTATTATGCCACAATGTTGTTATTTCCGAACCCACAATAATTATTTGATTTTCTTCCTGTTGAACTACAACAACTGTTCCTGAACATTGACATTCTTCTACAACAACTAAAGTAGAAGGAACAATATGACCTGTACAAAGATATAAGGTGCCTACTTTCACACCTTTTCTACCACTAAGGAACCTTTTGTAACCTTCCATTTTTTATCATTAAAAGTAACAACACAACCTTCATCACCTAGCTACCTTGTTGAAATTAAATTTCTACTTAACATTGGAGCATGCCTTACCTCTTGTAGTAGGAAATGATTCTCATTTTGAAACTTAATCTTGATTCTTCCCTTTCCAAAAATCTAACAAGGTTCATTATCTTAGAAATAAACCACCCCAAAATCCCCTTGGACATAATCAATAAAATGACTTCTATGGGAATAACATGAAATGAAGTCCCTGAATCTAACTCCCAAGAATCATCAACATTATCAAGGGAAAGAATCAAAGCATCATCATTAGATTTATTACCAACCACACTTTCCTCTTTATTGCCTTCCTTTTTGTCTCATTTATTTTTTTGAGACTAAAAATATTTCTTTAAATGACTTAGCTTACCACAGTACCAACAATCCTTCTTCTATTTGGATTGGAACCTCTTGTCCTTTAATTTTCCTCATAACTTCTCATGACGTCTGAAATTATTTCCTCTCTCCTTTATTTTCCCTTGAGGCACTTTCTGCATTTAAAACATTGCTTGGTGTGGATGAACCACCTGATATTTTCTTATGAATTTCCTCGCTCAAAATAACACCAACAACATCATCAAATTTCAATGTATTTAAACCAGAAATAGAATTACTAACCACTATTACCAAAGTATTCTAGCTTTCAGGAAAAGAACACAAAATCAAAAGAGCCCTAACTTCTTCATCAAAGTTTACATTTACAAAAGTTAATTGTCTGGTGACCATACTAAACTCATTTAAATGATCAACAACTGAACCACCTTCTACCATTTTCATATTAAATAAATGCTTCATAAGAAATACCTTATTCAAAGTAGAAGGCTTTTCATATAACTTCACCAAGGTTTACATCAAATCTTTCATTGTCTTTGCTATTCAAATATTAAATATCACTGATTGTGTCAGGCATAAACAAATACTTCCAAGTTCCTTTCTATCTAGAATATCCCAATCCTCATCAAACATTGTTGACAATTTCTTGGATTTCCCTTCCAATTACCACCATAAATCCTTCTAATAGAGATAGTCCTCCATTCTCATCTTCCATAGTTGATAGTTTTTCCCATTAAATTTGTCTACCTTCAATTTACCCTCATCTACCATTAGTCCCACTTAAGCATGAGACCTTCCTGTAGAAGATAACTAAACACAACCCATGTTGATACCACTTGTTAGGGTTAGGAGGTAGATATCTACTAGTTAAATACAGATTTGAATAATAAAATAGAGAAATAAAACACACAAAAATAAAGGACAACAATAAGACAACACAAATATTTAATGTGGTTCACCCAAAAATTGGGCTACATCCACTAACAGAGGGTCCAATATATATTAAACTTTATGGAAAAATCTTTACAAATACATGCAACAACATCTTCAACTTGTAGCAACATTTTTCTCCATGTTTTATCACTATTGTTCTACACAACCTTTGTTGCGGGTACCTATAGCACTTCTTGCATTTTTCTAGCCACACAATTGTAAATTTTTTCTAACGTTTTTTATACCCAACTGCCTTCAAAACTAAGAACCGAGTGTTGGAATATGTTCCCATGCATGTCCCATTAATTACAAATGAAGCATGACCATTTTTTTGTCTCAAGCACCCAATAACATGTTTTCTTTTGGGTGGTTACAATAACTAAATGCAATTGTCTTTAATTAAATATTATAACTAATCATTTCCATCATTTAATAATTATTTGTAATTGTTATTTTAAATACAAGTGCAACAAAATATTTAATTGTCTAGCAAATTAATAATAAAAATAATATAAAGATATTGAATTTGAGTTTGATTGGTCTCCATAACACAACACTTGGACCATTGCCTAAAGGAGTGAGAAAGGTCTTCCAAAACGTGTATCTTAGTCCCATACTACAATCAATAGTATGAGATTTTCTAGCTATAGGTTTAGTGTTATTTAGTTTATTTATATTTTGTTCCTCATAAGCTTATTGCAATTGTGTTGTCATATTACTATTATGTGCTACGTGTGTCTCTTTGTACAAGATTCTAAATCCTTTCAAAAAATTATTATAGCCTTAATAAAAAATAGTTTAACATTTTTAGTATAGCTTATGAATTTCTTACAGTTTAGATTTACTTATGTATAAGTTGTATAATTTTAAATATAAAAAAAAGACTTCAAAAATATACGAGGACCATTATATTATAGTATATTGTTTAAGAATAAGGTTCATAATTTTTAAAAATAGTCATTTTAATGAATTAGTATTAATATTCAAAATATTAAGATAATTTAAAAAAAGTTATAAACAAATATAAGAATTTTGAAAGACATTAAACTAAAAAGTTAAATTTTAAATTATAATTAAAATAGTATCATTCAAATTAATCTACTTAAAAAAACTCTTAATTTAATATCGCAACACAAAAGTAATTTTTTTATCAAATATAAAATACGTCTATAAAATAGATCATATATCTAAACTTAAAGCAAAATATCAAATGATAGAATAATAAGGATATTCCTATTAAATAGATCTAGAATGGAAAGAAACCAACTCTCGCCTCACTAGTGGATGGTATTTTTATAGTTTTACCAACTCTTGCCTCTCTTGTGGATGGCATTTTCATAGTTTTCTCTCATTATTAAATCCATCATGAACAATAATAGATAGACAATAATTTTCTTCATCTAACATTCTTTGTCATTATATATTGATAGGAAAAACACTTGAGTTGCAACCAATGTTTGAGTTAGTTGGGTTTGGGCGACCTTCTTGTGTAACAATTGAAACCATTATTAGTATTGTATTCTTTCATAAAAATATTATAGTAACAATTCCAATTCACTTTTATTAAAAAATTTAATGTAAAAAACCTAAATGTAATAGATTTATCCATCAAGACAAATCTTTCTTATATGTGATCCACAATCTAATGCAAATATCTATATTTTTAATAAATATTTTAAAAAACCAAATTTCTAACAATTTAAATGAAGTAAGAAAAAAAGTGAAATAAAAGGCTACGTCTTATAAAAGAATATAAGCAACCATTAAAAATTGATCAATTAAATGAACAATTTAGTTGATATATTTTTAAAAATAATTATCAACTTAAAGAACACAAAACCATTTTAATTTATTTTTTACTTAAAATATTTTTTTAAATGAAGTTTTTTAGATATTATTATTTTTATTTATTTAATGAGATTATATATTAAATTTCAAATATTTCAAAACATACATCTCTAAACTTACATTAATTATGTATAATTTTAAAATTTAATATAATTTTTTTTTTCAAAATATATAATATTTGGTGGATAATAAATTTTATATCAAATTATATTATGAAAAATAACCATAATTATTATTGTATAAAATAGTAATGTAAATATTAATATTTGTATCAGAATTTAACTATGTTACTTTTTAATTAAGTTTATTAAACTATACTTCATAATATTTATATTCAATATAAATATTATTTAAAACTAAATTAATATCTATAAAAAATAAAAATTACATGATTATACGAGAAATAGAATTCTGTTTGAAAAATGTCTAATAGAAATCTTCATTTTTTAATACTGAAAATCCGTACCTGAAATTGTTTATGCTTCATGATCTAGCAAATAATTGCTTTCCACGTCAAACATTTTATTGGAGCCATTGCACCCATCTTCCATGCCATCTAATAAAAACAAAGCAGTAACACAAATATACGAAAACAAAATATAAACACTATTATCCTAAACATGGAGATATAGAGATTTAATTGATCAATCACATTAAAAATCAAAATGAACGCCCCAATCTCAATTTATAATGCAGGTATGGTGATACATAAACATAACTTAAATTTTATATAATAAAAATATACATAAACCATATATTTACAAGACTAGAAATAGCTTGACCTCAACATTAGTAGGTTGGTCATCATTATATAATATAAAAATAATGTCTCTAAAATCAACTTATTTTTTAATAAAAAAAAAAAAAAAAACTATTTTTTAATCTTCAAAAACATAAATGATAATGTTGTCCATCACCTGGAAGCATTTTCTACTTCAAGTTGTGGTAAAACACAACACTCCAATTACAATAGAAAACACAACTCCATAGCTGATTCCCAGACTAACTGCCCACCATATATCCTCCTCTTCTTCTTTATCAACATTTATCTCTGGTGGAATGCTTGCAGGACAAGGTTTACTTTGCTGAAGCCCACAACAGGTTGTATTGAGTTGGAGGCCGCATAGGTCTGAATTGTCTGAAAAGGACATCGCACCAAATGTTAGGAGTTGTCCCCCTTGTGGTATCTTTCCAGAAAGATCATTGTGGGACATGTTCAGGTAACCCAAGAATGTGAGCGACTGCAGCTCCATAGGGATAATTCCAGATAGTTGGTTGTGTGAGAGATCAAGAGACTCCAGCTGTAGCATTTTCCCCAAAGTCTTGGGAATTTCACCTGTAATATAGTTTCTTGAAATATTAAGCATAACCAAACCTTCGAGCAATCCTATGTTTGGAGGAATTCCACCTGTTAAATTATTATTTGATAAATCAATACATTTTACTAGTACCAATGATCTTACAAACTCCATCTCCTTTCCTTTGTTAATGATTGTCGCTCGATCTACATAGATTTGACCACTGGTACCATTTCCAACACCAAAGATTTCATCGCGGACTGTTTGATTTTGCATAGCCTGCAAATATGAGATGTTGGCTGGAATGGTTCCTGAAAATTTGTTGGATGAAAGATCCAAGATTTGTAGAAGAGGCAATGCTGTAACTTCTGAAGGTATTATGCCTTCAAACCTATTTGATCTCAAGATCAAAATCTTAAGATTTGGAAGTTTCCCTATCCAATTTCGAATGACCCCTGTCATATTGTTATTGCTCAAATCTAGTATCTCCAACTGCTTACAGTTTGCAAGAGAGGATGGGAGATACGAATTCAGTCTATTTCTACCCAATTTTAATGTCTGAAGAGAAAGCATGTCTCCAAACTGCCGTGGCAACTTGCCCACCAAAGAATTGTTCTCTAAATTCAACATCTCAATAAAAGAGCAGTTTTTGAAAGTGGCAGGAATCTTACCAGTGAAGTTGTTATTTGAGAGATCCACAATATTTATTTTGCATATAAATTGTGGAATGCTACCGCTGAGATTGTTGTGGGAGAGAGACAGATATTTAAGAGAGGAGTATTCTGTTGCGGTGGAATGCTACCTTGAGTTATTCTGACCATCCAACACAGAATACACAAATGGAAGACCTCATTCCCAATATAAATTCTCAATAATTATACCCCAATAGGGTTTGAACCTTGATGACAATAATAACAACACAACAACTTAATCATCAACCATGCCACTATTGACTAATAAATTATAAATATATATTATAATGGAGTATAATCTATTTTAATTTTTTACAATATATTATGTAAAAGAAATATATAATTGAAAAATATTTAAAATAGAGTATTTCTTAAGAATAAAAAATTATTATTAAATTGTGAATTATTTTTTTCCTTTTTAGAATGCTTTTAAATTTTACAATGCAAAATTATTTTGAACATATTTTAATTTCAAACATATCAATCTACAAATTTATCTTTAATTGTACTAGTGAATTTAATATATTTACTTTCATATTTATTAGTGGAGCTTAACATAGAGAATCTCGTGTTTAAATTTACATAATCTTTTTAGAACGTCAATTTGAAGGTAGCTAAATGAACAAAATTTTATCTCTCAAAAATGTATTTGAACATTTCTCAAGAAGATAAACAAGAAACCTAAGGCTAGGGAAATTCATCCTATGTTCTTTCATTAGCCTCTCACCAATTAGAATATAAACTACTCCATTGGGAAACTAATTCAAATCCTACAAAGATGAAGAGAACAAGCCTAAAATACAAAATTAAAAATAATAAATAAATATATCTACAAGTAGAGATGCTTCATGTTACCATTATCAATGTTGCAATAACCTACACACACAAGAGAATGCCATTACAAAATTATTTGTAATGAATTTAGAATATTTTCATGAATTAATCTAAATTTAACTCTTGTTAAATTAGGCAAAAAAAGTTGGAAGAAGGAAGTAGTAGATAGCCTTAAAAATCACCCTAAATTGCTAAAATTTACAATGGAGATGTTGAATTATAAATAAAACTTGCATGAATAACCTTAGAATAGCTTATAAATTATGTTCTCAAATCTTATAAAACTTGGCATGGATCACTTGATGTCTTAAACCAACCTGAGACACTCATAACCAAAAGTTTGGCTCAAGAACTAACCTTTAGAACAAGTTCAATCTTTGTATATATCATTATAGTTACAAATCAACCTCATGGGCATAGGGAATCCTACATTCATTCCCATAGGCTATCCTTATTAATTATTTGTCTTGTCTCAACGCATTTAATGGTAGGAAATATCACACTTGGATGAAAAATAAAATACACCTTTCGTATGCATAAAGATACCCAATGAAATGGAGAAGATAATTCATCATGTAAAAGTTAAATAAAATTGGCCTATGAGGGCTCAAGTAAGTTTTCTCGTGCATTCAATTCAGTGCATTTATTCATTAGTAGGATGTAATAAGAGTAACTCACTCATAAATAGGAATGGAGTTCAAAAAAGGATAACATGATAAGAATTTGATACATTCAAAATATTAGAACTCTTTAAAGAAGGATGTCATAATTGACCTATCAATTTCAACTACATGTAGAAATTAGGGATATCTCTCTAAGGGTGAAACATATTTACAAGTCAACCCTAATAGTTAGCAGTTTCCATAAATCTAATCCACCAAAAGTCCATATGTGGCAATAAGTAAAAATAATATGAGATAATAGGACTATAGAAAATATTGAATTGTCTAAAATGTGTTTCCTATGAGAATAAATGATTCTTGTAGCAATATGCATGACTCTAAATAATGAAAATTACCTTTCTAACATTAAAAACTTCATCTACAACAAAAAAAAAGCCCATGCAAGAGTGAAAAAGTATAAAGAGGTTGCCTTTGAGTCAAAGGGTTATCTAAATGGAGATAGCCAAGGATATTGCAAGAGAAATAGAAGATTTTTTCTTTTTGTATTGATTATAAGGCAAACAACAAAAATTTACAGTCCCTTACAGAGTTCTACAACCCCTTACAAAAATTAATAGCAACTTACTATGATTTTATGTCCCTTTACAAGAAGTATCAGTCCCTTACAATGCTTTACCTCCCCTTTACAAAGAGTAGCAGTCCCTTACATTGCTTTACATCCCCTTAGAAAAAGATACAACCCCTTTCAAAAAGATACAATGTTTTATAGAAGTTACAATGGTTTACATATTAGCGACAATATAAGTGGCATTATTGTGTTGATATTTACATCACCAATTATGTTGCAATAGAATATTCATATAATGAGATTTTGAGTAACCATTCATGCCAAGGTATTAGATAGAGTGTTCAAAATTACATCTATGCTGCTATTGTGCAAGAGCTCCACCTGCTACAGTTCCAGTAACCTTCCAACATCTATCCTATTATTACTTGATGCAAACTTCACGCTTAGTAGGGTCGTCATTGCATCCTTTCCACTCTTTGTGAGATCCTCCTGAGTTGTGGCTCTTTCTCGGTCCTTTCTCTTTTGGTTTTCCTTGCCATTACTGAGTTCTTTTTGGAAGTCTTGTAGAGCTTTTAGGAAGACCTCCACCCTAGGGTGTCCTTTTTTCCAAGTGTGATTATATTTTTGTTCATGTATATCAATATTGACTATCCTTTTTTGAAGAAAATTCCATAATTTATCCTTGGAAAGCTCTATGGTTATATAGATTTGCATAGCAACATTGTACACAATGAGTCTTTTACAAGACTCAGTAAGCCCCCTCTCATGACCCTTAATTTTTTCTTCATTTCGAGCTTTCCATATGACCCACATTATTTCAGTTGATACAAATAACCAAAAAAGTGAGAGGTCTTTATTCATTTTGTTTTCACTATCAAATAAAAATTTTGCAGGGTTCAGAGCACCATTATTTCCCCAAATGTTCAAAGCATAACAAAACATTTTCCAAATTTCTTTAGCAAAGATGCAATCAAAGAAAATATGCTTGACTATTTCTAGAACTCTGCATAATCAGAGACATGCAAAATTTACATTTGATCAAGTCCATTCATCAACTGAACTAGATGTTGCGTTAGATCCATTTATCACCTTTAATCCATTCATTAAATAATCTCATTTATCAAATAAACATTATCATTCAACCTTCATCTTGCATCATCCATTTAATTAAATAAATCGGGACTCCATTTCATATTCCATCATTTTGATTTAAATAAATCAATTATCAAAGTCTTGAAGTCAAATCATCTAATCAGCATTAATCAGCATAATCATCATCTAATCCAATCTAATGTAATCCCATCCCACTTGCATTATCTAGATCTAGCCACTTGCACAATAAATCAATTTTATTGATTTATTAAAACCCTCATTTTCTCTCAACATGACAAGTCAAGCCAGGGCATTTATTGCTCTTCTTTCTTGTCCCCCCTCTCAAAATTTATTGCAAATTTGAATTCAAAATTTTCCCCCCTCTTGGGCACTCTTCCCAAATCTTGCACCATTGACCACTCACGATGACAAGTGTCCTCAACTCATTTGGCTTGTTTTGATCCCACATTGGTCCCTCTTCAACACTTGGCATTTTGAAAATCTTTAAATAGGTGCATCATCCTCAAGCAAATCCTTCACAATTTCATGCAAGGTTACTCTCTTCATTTGAGATTTGATCTTGTTCATCATTAATCCATCATCTCCATTTGCATTTTATCATTTGAGCTTTGGTCAAGGATTGGGAAAGGGTCACTAGCACATGTGACACCAATCCAACATGGAATAGGTAGCTTGCTTTTGTTTTCATAATGTTTTAGTCTTTATATTATCATTTGTTGCATTTTTGAAAGCATTTGCAATATATTCCATGGAGGTATTTGCAGATTTGTGTGTTATACTAACCCTTCTAATGAGTTTTTGAGGTTGGTCTTACATTGCAGATTTTGGGTGTTGTTGCTGGCTAGAAGGCATATATCTTAGCATCTGCATTTTATAACATACTCTGTTTAAGATTTCAATTTCATTAGCTTGATAGTTTCTTCATTCACTGTTCTTTTTATGCACACCGAATAAATGCATTTACAAATCCATTTGGTGCATATCCTGTAATAGTTGCATTCTGGATACCATGGTTTTTTTTAAATTTTTTTTTTGAGGCAGTTTGTCCAAAACTTCACACGCTTTCTCTGTGCTACCATGTTTTGCATACATTCCTGTCATACCACTGCAATTGAAATTAATATTGCTTTTCAATTCCCTCAAGCCTGTGTCGTGGCTGCTAATTCTTAGCTAATGAATTCATCATCTGTCATTGAATAGAATATTCAATCAGCCACTATTTCATGCGCACATGTTGCAGATTGCTTCAAAATTTTATAACCTATTGTGCGCCCTCTCCCAAGATTCTGTAGCTTATCAAAATCAAGTTATTAATGAACATAGTGGCCAAAAGAAAGGTTTGCGTGCCCTTTCTATGCTTTTAAGATTTTGACATAGGTAGAAAGGATGTTGGCATAGCAAGGATTTGGCGCTAAGGTTGTAGAATATGGTAGATATACCTGATAGTTGCAATTGCTTGAAGATTTCTAGCGCATAAAATAGATTTATGCTTTCTTTAATGGTTCACTGACATTAAAGTATGACAAATCGATCTGGAAATGGCTTTACGCCTATCAAATATAGTTGCTTAAAAATTTCTAGAGCCCTTCTAATGTCTTTTTGATGCAGGCTTTGGATATTCTCTTTATTGATCTGGAAACGGTGGCCTCAGAAGACAAATAGTTCAGATACCGACACCACTGCAAGAGGGATTCACGGAGTAAAAACAACGATTGACTTCAATTTCAAATGCTAGAGTTATTGGTTTTGGCGCTAAAGGGTTGTTGTATTCAACTTTACACCTGCCAAAGTTGACCACCAAAAATTTTCTGAAGCTTTACAACAAATTCATTTAATACATACCCTGCATTTGGCTTAAATTTCCTGTCAGCCATTATGATGGATGAGCTGCGCACATTCTCAATATTTTAAATTTGGTCGCTGGCTGTGTATTTGTTTTTACTATTTGTCTATTCTTTCTGCCTCAGCCTACTACACATATCCCATAGTCATTAAAAGCAATGGAATTTGGTCTTACACCTGCAAATAAGCATTGGCTTGAAATATTCTTACGCTTTTTACAAACATGTCCCTTCTGCGCGAATCTTGCAATTATTATTGTCTAGAAGCTAATTTCACTTTCAGGCATTCTGTCCAAACATCAATTTGGTACGTCATTCACTGGAAATCTGCTTGCAATAGGCAATTAATACTACACTGAGTTTTTTGGAAAATCTACAGGGCAATGTGATGTGCGCGATATGTGAAGGAGCCTTCTTGATGATGTTCACGTTATGATTTATTCACATTGTAAAGAATAGCTTATTCTTTATAATATTTGATGCTAACTGAACAAATCGCGAGTTGATGTCAAAGTCAAACATTGGAATCAAAGCAACTTGAGGAGGAGAATTTTTTTTGAAAACACAATGTGTTTTTTAACACTTTAAGTGTTTGATCAACACTACTTCACGAAGTTGTTTATCATTTCGTTTTAGAACACTAATTTTCATTTGGGTCTAAAAAGAACAAATTGATTTTGTCCATTCGCAAAAGGCTAAAATTCAAGTTTAGACACTTACTAGAGTTCGTTTTGGGTTAAAAATTGGACAAACAATCTTCATATTTCATTTGGTGCTTAAAACGAACTCACAATTGCTTTGAAGGATATAAAACGAACAAGTGTTTGAATTGTGTGATTTTGTCTTTTGAGTGCGTATCCTCTCCCCTTGCGCTTCGTGCGATCTAGGGTGCAAGAGAAACACTCAAAATACATTTTATTGCTTTGAAACACTTCAA
>VDFB02300963.1:0-99449 GCA_007258455.2 Sequoia sempervirens
ATTTCTAGAAGATGAAATAGGTAAAATGAAAAATACTATGAGAACTATTATGTAAAATAATCACATAATGGAAAAACATAATGCTATCATCATTAGTGCAATGTCTAAGAAACTAGAGAACTCAAAGCAGGGTTCTTTGGTTGTGGATCTGGTTGCGAATAAGGACAAGAACAATACTAAGGATGCTAGTATTTCCAAGAGGACGAGAGCCAATACGAAGAGGAAGACTCCTCCTACGCCCCAAATGGTTCAGGTCTTAAATAAGGGCATTTAGGATATGCCCAATCTTGAAGGTAAGGCTACTAAAGCTCTTAAGTTCTTAGGTTAGTTGGAGGTTTCTTGCTAGTTTCTTTGTTTGGATCTTTTTGTGGCCCTTGCTGGCCTTGGGTTGGTGGCTGCTGTGTCTCTTGGGATTTATTTTGATGCAGCCTTTTTGTCTTTGGTGACTTAAATGCTTATTCTTACTCTCTGTAAACTCTGTGGTTTCGAGTTCCTCTAAAACCCATTTTTTCCTTTATCAAAAACATAGTGTCATAACATAGAATATTTGATTATACCCAAACTTGAGCATACAATTTATATTTATTCTTCAATGCATTAGATGCTTCATGAAACTTTTGTAATACTATCATAACACTAGTAAATATATTAAGATAACCTCCATCTTACATGATTTTGCATGTCATAATAATGTATCATTGTGATCACCATGAATGGGTGCTGGCACAATACTGTCTCACTTTTGGAATGTACTGATTTTTGTCTGAAATCACTATTTTTAGAAAAACTAATGATTGATTTCTTGAGAGGCTCTATCCAATTGGTTTTAATTGAAGAGGGATAGATAACACCACCTTAGATCAAACCCCATTGGATAGAACCCCTATAGTATTCAATCATACCCAGAATGGAGTCTCCTTCACAACTATCAAAATATTGGAAAAAAAACCACTTTTTCTTTACCTTTTGAGGGATTAAATAACATCATTTAAAAATTACATTTTTCAAGATTGTAGCCCTTGAAACTAGCTTTCCAACAAGTATATGTTTGATATATTTTCATTTTATCATGTATTTAATTTTCAATTTTTACTAAACATAAGTTTTTCTCTAAACATCAAGTTCTTTGTTGTGCAGAGGTGGAAAAATAGTAAACCATTGTAAGAAAAATTCAAAAAATACCCATTACCTAGATATTGATTTCCTTGTTTCACCTCAAAAAGAAATTTTTTATTTTGATATATACACAAAATTTTAGGTTGTACGACACACAGATATGTCTAAATTATAGTTACAGTGACTTCAAAAATTAATTTTAAAAAAAATATGCAACAAAAAATTATGGAAAAATATCCTTTCCCTAGATATCTATATTGAGAAACCATATTCCAAAAATTAGAATTTAATCCTATATAGAAAAAAAGTTATGTTCTATGACACAAATGTTACTTCATGAAAATGTTGGTTTTTGTCTAAAACTAGTTATTAAAGGATATATTGAAATATTTGAGATTTATTTCAGAATTTTTTAAAATATATATATTTTGAATCTACACAAATTTCCACAAATCACTAGTTTGCATCATCTTCAAATTCTTTATGGTTTAGCTGCTATAGGTCTCAAAAGATGAAGATTCAGTTAAAAATATTTATGTAAATGACCATCTTGGGAAAAAAGTGAAACACAATATTGTGATTTCACCCGAATATGAGTCAAAACACTCTTACAAACCTCTGAATTGATTTGGCACATGTCCAAAATAAGTCAAGAAAATTGAAATTCATAATCCTCATGCAGGGACACAATCCACTAGAAGACTAAATATTTTTAACTCCAAAATGAGATTCCAACATTTCCAAGTGGAGACAAAAGACACAAAATAAAAATTAGAAGTATATACAAAATATTAATATGTAAAAATTAGGAATTCAATGTTGGTATGAATTATCCTAATACTCTCCCACTTTTCAAATGCCTTGGAAGAGCATACGAGAAAATCACTAAATTATAAGAATAATATAAAATTAATTTCTATGAGATACAATACGAGTGACCCCTTGCACCAACTAAACTTCTCTATGGGCACTAACATTGTGAGAAAATCTTCAACATTCTCTATGGTCTCCACTTTCTATAACATGAATTCATCACCATCAACCATTTCTCGAACTAAATATAAATATGTTTCAAGAGAGCACAATAGATTGGATTTTTGGCCAACTCAATGGTACTATGGATATAAAATTCAATTCCCATATATTTACATGAAAATACAATATCTATACACAATATCTTCAATCAAAATACCTCCTTACATGCATATATTGTGACCATGTACTCTACTTTTGTACTGTTAGGATTAAGGTGAGATTTACCTTGTAATATTATGTATCTTCAACACTCCCAAAAAGTGTGCTTGGATGCCCAAGGTGTAATTGGAAAATAATTTACAATTGAGATTCTTAGGAATCTTGAAATTATTTGTTATATTCACTAATGAAGGAGGTGGAGCATAATGATAGTAGTTACTTTAGAAGTTTATTTGTCATTGAGAAAATTGTTGGCAACATGAGCATGACAATGTATAGTGTTTCCATTGATGTCAGTATTAAGGTTAACATTATGTATAGTTCATTAGTGAGAATGATTTAATGTAGTGTTATTAGTAATGTCAATCTAGTATAGAGGTTCAAATGAGTTGTTCCAATGCAGATCAGATATGTTGGATATTTGGCTATGTCCTAGAGTATAGTTTTTAATGTACAATGAACCAATTTTGAGGTCCACATTGCTTTTCTGTGAAGAATTAGGTTATGCAGTTCTAAGGAAATTTTGGTGTATGTTGGATAAATCTAGATCCAAATTTTCATGTCTTGATGTCCTTTGATGTCAAATATAATAATGAAAAAGTATTGGAATTAACAATGATAGGATTGCTGATGTAGAGTAAATTATTGGAATGCTCCACATTCCATCACAAATAAATACTTCACTATGCGACTTTGAGGAAGTGCTTACAAGTGTCAGAATTGTCTATGCTCCAAGTGGGAAGTTTTTTGGTGGTTCACATGTTGTGTTGTGGATGAAAATATGGTTTTGTTGTGTAGAAAAATGTATCCCTCTACATTTTCAAAATCAGATAATCCTAAAAAACCTAGCCCTAAAATGAAATGTGAGAAATCACTAAAATCAAATATGGTCAAATTTGTCAATTATGCCATGGTAAAAATAAAATGCACCATTTTGGTTTCAATTGCAATTTGATTTTTGAAAATCACTAAACTACTTATCCAATATGCTAAAATAAATGTAAGCCATAAATCAAAAGTGAGCTAAAAAATCAAATGCACCCAAAAAATTATCATATTCACCAAACCTTATTAGATGCACCATTTCAAGTATGTTCCACTGTGGGCTTTAGAAGCACCATTCTATACATTGACACATTTGATTCCCTAAATTTACCTTGTATTTATTGTAACTAGACCTAGACCTAAGGACCTAAGGGTTAGATACAAACTTTCATGGGTGCTCTGACTAACCATTGGTGATAACAAACTAACATTGCATGGTTGTTGCTCCTCAAAATACCTTCCTTCTTAACAACTACTTTGTGCTTTGATCACTCTATTGGCACTAATAGTCAATAACTAGGAGAGAGCAAATGACTTGAAAATGACCCTCCCATGACTATATATAGGCATCCAAACCCTATTTCCTTGCTCCTACCCTCCTCTAAACAATTTTCTTCACAAACCATATCCCTCTAAGACCATTCATTAACATACCTAATGTTTTTTCCCATCTTTTGCACTAAACCTACCATGTTTACCTATTGTGATCTTGAATTGAAATTCAATCTTCCTATCCAATCTTTTGAGGGGGAAACCTACAAACCATTATTCATCCTTCAATCTATTAGGTCACGTTGAGGCATATCATCACCTAAAATTAGCATACTAGTAGCATATCTTTGAAAAAACACAAATAGAACATTGCCTCAAAGAGATGCAAATTGTAGACACCTAAAAATGACTAACACATTTCATCTAAACGATCATCATATTATTGTCATCAACCCCTTCATCAATATTAATTAAGTAATTTTAACCTAACACACTTTCCTCTTTAAGTAAATAAATTTAATTATTTAATTATTTTCCCTCATCAACATTAATTAAATGATTCTTCATTATTTTATTAATTTATTATTTTCTCTTACCCACATTAATTGAATAATTTTTAATTATTTAATTTTTCATTTTCTTCCAACCACTATAATTAAATAATTTTTAATTGTTTAATTAATTTTTTATTTTCCTCTATCCACATTGATTAAATAATTTTAAATTATTTGAATTTTCTATCTTTAATGAACTTTTGAAAATACATAAATTAGTATTTAATTTATTTCTTAATTATATCTTAATGTCATGCACATATTTAATTCCATTTATATCCTTCATCTATATATTAATTGAGTTAATTGAAAAACAACCTCAATTCAGTCTCTCTCACTTTCACTTCATTCACCCATGTAGATAGTCATCACTTCCATGTAGTCACTTAACTTCACATCTTATCCCTTCATCTTCACACATGTCACGTGCACATTCATTATGATCTCTCAACAAATTTCATTCATTGATCACTCTAGTAATCCTACATTGTTGATTAGATAACATTAAATATTATAGAACACCCATCATTTAGCCATTCAATCTCTCCACAAATCTTGAAATCTCTATATAAATTTTTATAAGTCTTCCATTCATTTTGCATCTATTTTTCCATCCAAGTTATGCTAAGCTATAAGAGCAATCCATATGTATTTATCACAAAATTATGACACACAATGTAGTAAGGTTAGGCACATTGGTGGAGGTAATTTTGATATTGTTTTATTTAATTTTAATGAAAAGAAAAACACGAACCCATCCAAAAACTCACAAAACATAGAAGTTGAACAAATAAAATCAGCTGCATTCAAATCTGAAAATAATGTGCAACCATGTTGCAACAATTACAATATTTATTCAATAATGTGATTAGCAAAATATATTTTTTAACAAAGCTTGGCTCTTCATGGCCATTCTCTCTCACTTGTCATCAAACTCAGTCTTCATCTTGCTTCCTCCAATATTTCAAAATGTTCTCTCCCAAACATCCATGTTGTCCTCATCTCCACCATACTTCCATGCAATAGCCTTGCTAGCTCTCCCTCTCTCCTCTTTTTAAAACACTTTCTGAAATTTGAATGAAAAGGAAATTAAATGCTCACCCCAAAGTTGCATCCCACACCCTCAATAAAATATACATTGAAATAATTCAAATCTCTATTGGATTCTTCTATGTTTGGTATCCAAACTTGCTCTCACGTTTTTCTAGAAATGCCCTCCAAAATGGAGGTCTAAACATAGATTTTTTAATCAATAAGGTCAAAAATACCTACGTGTTACCAATCCATACCCCCAGGTCTTCAAATTAATGATGATATCCATGTTTTCAGCTCTAAATTTGTCTTTGTAATAGCTGAAGTAAATAATTATCATTTCTTGTTTTACCTAGAGCAATTACATGGAGGAAAGGAGAAATTATGCCAATAATTTCAAATCTTCCACCACTACCATTTTGAATTTTGAATTTGCTTCTAAAGATGAATATGAGATAAAAAAAAATCCACCAAACATTACCTTGTGAGGTTGCATATGCTATTTGGAAATTCCAAATATGCAACTTTGACTGTGTTAAGGTGCCGAAAAACCACCTTTTTGCATAA
Organism: Sequoia sempervirens; assembly: GCA_007258455.2. Taxonomy (NCBI): domain Eukaryota; kingdom Viridiplantae; phylum Streptophyta; class Pinopsida; order Cupressales; family Cupressaceae; genus Sequoia; species Sequoia sempervirens. The sequence continues at coordinate 5,781 of VDFB02300963.1, forward strand.
CTCTTACTCAAAAGCTTATTTTTTAAGTAAAACTTGCCAAGATGCATAGAATAACATATCCAAGGTCTTTGGCAAGATATTTTTCTCCAAACTTCATAAACTTGAGAAATTAAATTTCTTGTAAATTGTCAACACATATTTTTACAAACTTTCGGCATTAAAATATCTCAAACCGTGAAAGATTTTACTCTGATTCTTTTTGCATATTTTACATGGTACCTCAAAGAATATCCCTTAAAAAGTATTCTAGTCTACATCTTATAGATTTTTGGGAATAAATTTTTGAAAACTGCTTGTGGAGCCTCAAAATGACAATTTAACAAAACTAGAATCTTGTAATTTTGACCAAATTTATAAGTTCCTATTGTAGAGAGATTCCTAAAAACACCAAAGCAAACCAAAACACACACCAAAATTAAAATTAGATGAAAAATATTTTTGGGCAATGCAGGATCGCCTGTGGACCTGGATGAGCCTCGTACATCAGACACACTGGGTAAGAAATTTGTGAGCATACACTCACAAATGTGGAGTTGAATGGTAGGACCATCCTTTCAAATTGCAAGCAATCTGTAGTGAACTTCATCACTAAAATATGTGCACAACAAGTTCTTCTTTTTCCTTTTTTTCTAGCATCTTGCCAAAACAAGCTTTACTCTCCTCCAACAAATCTACATTTCATTCTTCTTTCCTTTTGTGGACTTGTATCCACTATGTTCCATCCTCTACCAAATTATCTCTCCTCTCCTCTCCTCCTTCGTGAGATTCAACCCACCACAAATCGACCACATCCACCAAGTTTGACCTGCACTATCTTTTACAACCTCTATACACAAACATGCAACATTCACATACCTATCTACAAATTTATCTTCTACTACTGCAATTTCTTCCTTAGAAGGTAAATAATAATCATCATATTCAAAATCAAAATTTACCTCATCCTTCTTCATTGTTCCAACATCATCCTCGTTGTCATTTGCTACAACATTTATATTCTTTCCTCCATCAACAAGCTTGTCAAACCACTCTCTTTAAACTACCAAAATCCGTGACAATAAATCATCTTTATCCTCTTCATCTGCTGCAACATCCTCAAGCCCTATCACTACCATCTCAATCTTCGTAGCTCCATCTTCTTCACTACTCATATATTCTTCCTTTTTAATCACTGCAACTCCTCTTCTACCTTCTTGTTTCATGTCTTCAACAAGAGTAACTACTGCAATCCTCTTGCATGAGCATCCCATCTTCACACACTATTGCATCTTCTTGTTCATCTATCATTTGTCCTTGGAATAAAATTTCTATCTTTTTCTTGTCATCTTTCAATAGAAGATATTCTTCATCTTCACCAAATTCTTCATCAAATATAGAACCCTCAAAGTCCATCATTCCATTCCTCACCATCTCTCTCATATCTACAATCTTATTCTTCCTCTAATATCCTTTTCCTCTGTCTCAAAATTATTCTTTCTTTCAATGCCATTCATAAATCTTTCTAACTCATCAACTACACATGCCATTTCTCTTATCCTTCTCTTACACTTAATGTGTAAATTAATCAGTGTGAAGCTATCTCAAATCAGCGATTCTACTTCCACTTTCAAATCCACTATTTCTAGTACAAACTACCTTACTCTTCGATCATCTGTTTATCCACAAGTATTTGTGCAAATTGCCTCACACTCAGAGATCTATTTACACACTCAGGGACTCCCTCCTCACTACACCATCCTCAGGTCCTGGTGCAGACTACCTTAGATCGGCGGTTCCATCCACACACTCAAGTACTACTACTTTGATACCACTAATGCAAAGGAAAACATGAAAACATCCACAAACTTACAAAACATAATAGTTGAACAAATAAAATCAACTGCATTCAAATTAATGTGCAACCATGTTGCAACAATTACAATATTTGTTTAATAATATGATCAACAAAATATATTTTTTAACAAAGCTAGGATCTCCATGGCCATTCTCTCTCACTTGTCCTCAAACTCAATCTTCATCTTGCTTCCTAAAATATTTGAAAATCTGCTCTCCAAAACATCCATGTTGTCCTCATCTCCACCATACTTCCATGCATAAGCCTTGCTAGCTCTCCCTCTCTCCTCTTTTTAAAAAACTTTCTAAAATTTGAATTAAAATGAAATTAAATGCTCACCCCAAAGTGACATCCCACTCCCTCAATAAAATATACATTTAAATAATTCAAATCTTTGTTGGAATCTTCTATGTTTGGTATCCAAACTTGCTCTCACGTTTCTCTAAAAATGCCCTCCAAAATGGAGGTCTAAACATAGTTTTTTTAATCAATAATGTCAAAAATACTTGCCTCTTACCAATCCATACCCCTGGGTCTTCAAATTAATGATGATATCCATGTTTTCAGCTCTAAATTTATGTTTGTAATAGCTAAAATAAATAATTATCATTTCTTGTTTTACCTAGAGTGATTACATGGAAAAAATGTGAAATTATGCCAATAATTTAAAATCCTCCACTACTTCCCCTTTTGAATTTTGAATTTGCTTCTCAAGATGAATATGAGATAAACAAAATCCACCAAACATTACCTTTTGAGGCTGCATATACTATTTGGAAAAAAATTCCAAATATGCAACTTTGACTCTGTGTGCTTAGGTGTCGGAAAACTACCATTTTGCATAACTCTTACTCAAGCTTATTTTTACATGAAAACTTGCCAAGATGCACAAAATAACAACTCCAAAGTCTCTGCCAAGCTATTTTTCTCCAAACTTCATAAAACTTGAGAAATTAAATGTTTTGTAAATTGTATACACCAAACAAATTATTGTATGCACCAAACCTTATTTGATGCACCATTTCAAGTATGTTCCATTGTGGGTTTTAGAAGGACTATTCTATACATTCACACATTTGATTCCCTAAATTTACCCTGTATTTATTGTAACTAGACCTAGACCTAAGGACCAAAGGGTTACATACATACAGCCGTGGGTGCTCTAACTAACCATTGGTGCCAACAAACTCACATTTCATGGTTGTTGCTCCTTAGAATACCTTCCTTATAAACAACTACTACATGCTTTGATCTCTCAAGAGGCTCTAATAGTCAATAACTAGGAGAGAGTAAATGACTTGAAAATGAACCTCCCATGACTATATATAGAGATCCAAACCCTATTTCCTCCTCCCTACACTCTAAACAATTTTCTTCACAAACCATATCCCTCTAAGTCAATTCAATAGCCTACCTAATCTTTGTTCCCATATTTTTCACTAAACCTACATTGTTTACATATTGTGATCTCAACTTGAAATTCAATTTTACCATCCAATATTTTGAGGGGACAACCTATAAACCAATATTTATCCCTCAATCCATTAGGTCATGTTGAGGCATATCATCACCTAAAATTAGCATACTAGTAGCTTGCTTTCAAAGAACACAAATAGAACATTGTCTCAAAGAGAGGCAACATGTAGACACCTAAAAATGACTAACACATTTAATCTAAATGATCATCATATTATTTTTGTCAACCCCTTCATCAATATTAATTAAATAATTGTAACCTAACACATTTCTTCTTTAAGTAAATAAATTTAATTATTTAATTATTTCATCATTTTCCCTCATCAACATTAATTAAATGATTCTTAATTATTTTTTTAATTTATCATTTTCTCTTACCCACACTAATTGAATAATTTTTAATTATTTAGTTTGTCATTTTCTTCCAACTGCTATAATTAAATAATTTTTAATTATTTAACTTTTCTATCTTTAATGATCTTTTGAAAATACATGAATTAGTATTTAATTTGTTTTTTAATTATATCTTTATCTCTATATTAATTTAGTTAGTTAAAAAACATCCTCAATTCACTCTCACTCACTTTCACTTTATTCACCCATGTAGCTATTCATCACTTCCATGTAGTCACTTAACTCAACATCTTATCCCTTCATCTTCACACATGTCACATGCACATTCATTATGATCTCTCAACAAATTTCATTCATTGATCTCTCTAGTTATCCTACATTGTTGATTAGATAACATTAAATATTATAAAATACCCATCATTTAGCTATTCAATCTCTCCAAAAATCTTGAAATATCTCCATAATATTTTACAATTCTTGCATCCATTTTGCATCTATTTTTCTATCAAGCTTATGCTAAGCTATAAGAACAATCCACATTTATTTATCACAAAATTAGGACACACAATGTATTAAGGTTAGGCACATTGGTGGAGGTAATTTTGATATTGTTTTATTTACTTTATTTTAGCACACACTTTAATGAAGTAGGCTATTTTATCATTGATTTGGGTTTTGATAGTTTTTCTTGTTGAATTTTATGGTTTCATAATAGTCCTCTGCAATTTTGTGTTAGATATGTGTTGATAAATGAAATGTAAGAATGATTTGACATTTAACGATACATCCATTATATCATTATAATCATCATACTAGAGTTCTTTATTGATTCTTATAATGTCATCATGCAATGTAGAACAAGATAATAAAGTTTCAATAAACTCTTCAAGAGAAGCTAATAAAGAATCGCCACTAGGTGTAATCTATCAACATGCAAATGAAATCAATGTGAAATATAAGTTTTCATAGATTCAATATGATATGTATAATATTAAACATTATGTATGAGAGGGGATGTGTTATCTAACAATATTGACTTATGGATGTAATATCTTTATAACATGTGAAGTGAAAATCATAATGATATGTAACAATATTGTGAGTAGGTAAAGGGGGTATATCATCTATTATCATCCTCCAATATGTGCCTCAAGGTATATCCTCATTATGTACATACTTAGAATTATCACAATCCATATGCTTATAATTATACTCATTGATGGATATCAAGAGTTTATCTAATATGCATGATTGAGCACTCAACAACTCTATGAAAGAGGGAGAAGATGAGAAATAATAAATAATACCTCGATATAAAACATATAATTATATCCTTAGTATAATGTGCCATGATAGTTTCAAAAATAGAATGATGATTTTTAATGAAAGCTAACAACCTATCAAAATATGAAGTGTGTACATATAGAGCAACCAAGGAACAAGCTCCAAGGTGTACCCAATTTATAGGATAATCTAGGGTGGGATGTGATAAAATATAAATCACAAAGTATGCCAAACCATAATCAAGAGATATAAGCATATGAGAATCAAAACTCAAGAAAATTTTGAAAGAGATTATAGAATTAGAATTTATTTCAGATATCAGAAAGTCTATTTTTGATGAGAAGCCTTAGAAAAATAATAGTGATGAAGGATCAATCATGTTTACTAAAATGTATAGGAAAATAAGATTTCCTCATGTGTAATCTACCTTAATCTAATAGCATGCATGCACCTAAGCATAATTAACCTAGACTAATTTAATGCAATTGATTCGTTGCGAGATATAGTTTGGGACCCTAAATACTTGCTCTTGCACTTCTAGGGTTTTTCACCTAAAAGGAGAGAGATCTAGGCCCAAAATGCTTATGTAACACTCAAAGTAGGATGTGGGCTATATGATTTGATGTAAATTATCTTAACTAAATGCAATTGACTAATTGAAATGAACTAAAATGAATGCAAAGGTGCAATTTAAGCTATGTTTGAAAACACATTATGATATGCAAAATTACTATGAAAATGAAGAAATTATGCAGAACATAAGGTATAGGGGTAAATTTGAGTGCACCTGGATGAAATATGAGTTGTCTGGAGTGTTTGGAATGCTGATGAGTTTTTGTAATTTTTCACAGTGGGACTCATTCGCCTAGGGTGGCAAATCAGTCCTCCTATTGGTGGAAAACTGTAGGGAACTTATTTATGTCTGTCAAGATCTAGAATCTGACAAAGTTCAAGTTTCTAGTCCTAAGGTGGGACTCATTCACCATAGGTGGCGAATCAGTCCTCTTTTAAAATTTTGAAAAACCAGGAGACAACTCTACAACACCAGATCTGGGAATGTCTGCTTGTCGGGTTATTGAAGTCAAATCTATAGAAAACGGACAAATAAGCCTCTCCATGCTTGAATTTGATTATGTTGACTTGAAGTACCTAGTTGACATGAAATTCAATCTTCAACACCTAATAGCCTGCCAAATTTGCAAACAAAAGGCTACAAATACACAAGCAAAAGGGGAAAAATGATTAGGTTTAGTGAATAGGGATTTTCCTTGGTCAAAACCCACTTTTGGTAATTAAACCCTTGAAATGAAATGTAAGGGAATGATAAACTAATAACATGCAATAGCTATTAACTTACCAAACCCCTGATCTTGTAATTTTGAAGTAATGTCAATGGCCGCTTCAAAGTGCTTGAATTGATGATGTAGAAATGCTTGAATGTATTAAGAAATTAAATATTTGTGTGAGATGTAAAATAAGGTGAAAATAACTTATTTATACAATTCTTGTGCCTTACTATCCATTCATACCTTATCACAGGCCGACATCAAGTGATTTTTAATAAAATCCTGAAAGGAAATTTGAAATATTTTGAATTTGGGGCCAAGGGGGACTCATTTGCCACCCATGGTGAATGGGTCCCACCTAGGACCTAAAAGAAAGTGTTAGGAATAATGTTGTATTTAATGTTGTTTTTCGAGATAATATGTAAAAATACACTTAATTAAGCATATGAGGGCATAAAGAGACAAAATAAAGCATGAGAAAGGTGTAAATAGTGAAGATGTGCCTAGAAAAGCTTGAAGGCTTGTTACAAGACTTTACAACACTTTAATATAGGACTTGTTGATGTGTAAAAAGGTGTTTTTTAGGTAATATTTTTTAAATAGAGTCTAGAAGAATGTAGAAATGTCTTACAACACTTCACAACACCTTCACAAGATGTCGTTTTTTGAGTTTCAGTAATAAACAAGCATGTTCAAGCCATGATACAACATAAAATCAAAGCAACATAGTTCCAACACCATGAAAGAAGACCTAAAAGGCCATGAAAATGACAAAGGGCCATTTTTCTATGGCACATTAGTGCACATGATTTTTTAATATTTATAGGAATCTAAATGTGTAAATTAAGCATAGTAAATGTACTTATCTCTATAACTAAATAATTAATCTAATCTACTATGGATTAAAAATATGAATACATTGGGATCTAAGAAGGATCATAATAGTCTTTAAATCACCCTAGAATTAGAATATTATGTTATCTCTCTATAGGTTTAATTTTGGCAGCTAGGGTTGAGTACAAAATAGTAGAATTATCCTTCACTTGCAAACTAAATTCTTGTCAATTTTACACTTTTTATTTTATGCAATTTTCTTTTACTGCTTTATTTTTTGGTATATAAAGATTAGCAATATTTAAGAAAATCTTTGAAGGATTGTCATTACTACTGCAAGTGGACATGTTCTCCAAGGTTAACCCCAAAAATCTTTAGGAAAAAAATGGTAACAACACTCCTAAGTTATGCCAATATTCCCCAAATAATTTTGCATATGTAGATTCTTTTATTGCAACAATATATGCCTTGAAATGAATGGAAATATTGAAATAGATCATGTAAATTTTATATTTAGTTGACCTTTGGAGGGAAAATAATTGGTGGAAGTCATTGCAAATTTTAATTTCAAATTTGAAATTGTCAAGTCAAGGATTGTGGAAATGACCCCGCACATAAAGGGGCTAATCAAGGTGGGTGAGAGTTACATAAAAATATGTGCATGTGTAGATATAATAAATTTATAGAAATGAAGTACGAGATAAGTATATAAGAACATACATAAGAGATGAATAAATAATATAAAAAAATAAACCTTTACATAAAATTTTATTATTTATCAAAATATCAATATGTCAAAATACTCTTCTAAAAAAAAACATAAAAATAAATAAGTAATTATATGAATATACAAATTTCTCCATTACTAAATAATTTTTAAAAAAATGATCATGAATAGTGAATTAACCAATGAAAAGTATTGGTGCTACTGAGCTACTTTCACATAGTCCATCTGTGTTTGTGGCCAATAATTTTCTATCATCTGTTACGATCTTTGTCAAATGTTAAGCACTTGTTTCCTTTCAATCACAGCAAATTATAATTTATATCTTCTCAACAAGGAATGATAAAATGTAGCTTACAACCAGGTGTGGAATTTCAAACCAATAACACATATCAAATTAAAATTCGTTGATGGATGTAAATTTTCATTGCTCATCATTTCATAATTTCTTCATATATATTAGAATTATTTTTTCAAACATTTTATAAAGATCTATTTTTTCTTTACTGTTTGTAATAGATTTAACAATTAATATTGTTCAGTTCACAAAATTTTCCATACACACCTATGGCCACTGCTTACATCTTACACCAACCTGCATTTTGCAACACTACCTCCTACAACTAACCCAACAATAATAATTTTCCAATAATAAATCATGAAGAACATCTTACGGAAGAAAAACACAGTGCAACAGATATATTGCATAGACATACTGAAAGCACAAATAATTTGCAATTCTTAGTTTTATAAGGAAAATAATTGTGCCAACATATGCAAATCCATAATTATTAAGATCATCTTTATTACATCAAAAGTATATGCATGACTACACATATCAGATTGTCTAGTATGTAAGTAGAAACTACAATATAAAGCTTATTTCTTTATTAACAATCATTTTCTAACATGACTTGTGCACAACACCACCGCAAAGGCCAGGATTGCCTTTAAAACTTTAGCCCATAACATAGCATGCAACAACCAAAAGTCAAATCCAACTCATATGGATATTAATCTATAGCTTAAATCATACCTTTAAGAGAACCAACCAAATGAAATAATAAATAAATAAATAAATAATTTACCTATCATATCCAAATCTCGAGAACGATCCTCCTATTAGAATAGGCCCACTGAGTTGATTGTTTGAAAGATATCTGAAAAATTCAAACCATGAAAAATTCAAACCATAAAAAACCTGCTAGATTAATTCTGCCACCTCAATGAAATAACATCAAACATGATTTATAGAATGTAGATGAATATTTACAACATTCCCTATAAAGATCATGTAGAATGCTGCAATATACAGTATAGATCATACCATACAGAAAAACGAATAAGATCGCCAAAAAAACTAAAATAAAAGGATCTGTAAACCTAGATGTAAACCAGACATTTATGATTGTTAATGTTGGCAATAACAAAGATCAAAACTTTCTAAAATAGATTTAAGATTTAACAATGTAAACCCAGGAGAATAGTGACTTACAGGAAGCGGAGGTTGGAGAGTTGGACAAGTGGGGTGGGTATTTTTCCACTAAACTTCTTGTCAGAAAGATCAAGGGCAATCAGATTTTTTAAGTTCCCCAAACTTGATGGCAAGCTTTCAGTCAATGAGTTGCGGTCTAAATGCCTGAAATAATAATACATATAGAGAAACATTCAAAGAAAATCACCTTGAACTAAAACATATACACATTCTTAAAATGTGGATGCTAATAAACTTACAGGTACTGTAAGTTGGGAAGATCACCGATCCGCGGTGAGAGAGTACCAGAAAGGCCGCTTAATGCCAAATCCCTGTAAAATGCTTAGAGCAAGTCAATGTTATGTGTGCTGTGTTAACTTAGAAACTTTTATATGATATAAGAAAGATATATAGACTTACACCCTGGTTACATGTTGGTTGTTGTCACAGGTGACATGAAGCCATGTACAGGGATCGACCAGGGTTGGATCCCAGCTCTTCAAGACATTTTGTGGATCATGCAGCATATTCTTCACATCTATCAGTACATCTACGTCTGCATTGGCATTGCATTGAATTGAAAGGAGGTTGCATACAACAAATCCTCCCACCAGAAAGTAGATAAGAATCAACATCGATGTTGATGTAGCAGCCATTGAAAAATATATGTGTTGTTCTCTTCTTCCTCGCTTCTAATTCACGGCGGATTTTCTTTTCTTTGTAATGCCCCTCTGATCATGTCAATTTATACAAAGATAATTTGAATTCCCAAGAAGTTGTTTTGTACTTTTCTGTATCTCCCTTTAAACTTTTTCTTCTTTTTGGTCTGCTGTTTGTTATGAAGTACGTACCATGATGAGCTATAAACATGTATTTTTGGAGTGTGATTATCTCCTGAGATTTCATTAAGAAAAGTTCATAACTGAATCTTTATTTAGGTAGTGGAAAAGGTAATGTCTAGTCTACCTGTGCAGGAACCAGAAGAATATTAATATGCATGGCATACTGGCATAACTAAAAGAAATTAATTTTCTAAAGAAATGCATCCTTAAATTCATTAGCTCTCAGCGGCACAGTGAAGAACTAGGGGCTTTGTTTGTTTTGATTGAAAGACAAATCTCTTTAATGGTAGAAAGATATTTTGGTGCATAATGCCAAGACAAGCAGCATTAAATTCGTTGGATTCAGTTAGAAGGATAGTTCGGTGCAGTAATAGAGGCTCACTCTATACCTAGACTAGCTATCTTAGTAAAGCTAAGAAAATTTGGAGTGTATCATTTGACATTTGAAATCATCTGCAAGGGAGAACGATCTAAGTTAAGCATTTATTAATGTCTATTGAATTGTGTAGAAAATGATTATGGGAAATTCCATAACCTATATACAGAAGTAATGAAGGGATTGATACTTCATAGCACATAATATTATCATATTCAAAGGCTAATAGTATAAATTTATATCTCAATTTAGTGCTACGAAGAAGTAGTAAACTTTAGTGAAATTTTGGAATCTAACACCAAAATGATCAATATAAAACAAAAAATTAAAATCATAATTTTAATTTTTGTTTTATTATATCTTTTAAAATTAAATCTTGATTAGTAATAACATTCAATGATATTATCAAATGGTTTGTAGATATAAATATTTATAGTCTTTTTACTCAAGCATGGATTATGGCTCTAGGAAAATTCACAGTCCACGGCAAAATTCACCACCAACAATTCACTGTGGGAAAATTCACCGCCATGACAAATTCACCTCATGGAAAATTCACCACGAGAAATTCGGTGAATTTTCCTGATGCCATGATGATGTAGACTATGCATCAATTATGTAGACTATTTTTAAGAGTTGTTTTATGGAGTAATTGGAAAAAAGACCTATAAATATTTATCACTATTTACCATTTAATTGTTTCAAATTTTCTAGAATTTCATGAATGTAATAATTTAAAAGATTTTCAAGGACATTATAAAAAACAAAAAGTTTGGAAGGTACTTTAATTTATTAATGCCGACGATGATTTTCAAACTACTCAACAATGACACAATGAGTGTTAATCATAAGAAAATAATAATTTATAATTTCTTTTGAATACCTATATCTTTCCAGAAACACTATAATTTTTTAAGATACATTTTATAATAAGCTATGTTAAATATGCATTATTCATAGAAACTTAAAAAAAATTGTGTCATACACATTGCTAGATGAATTGAATCACATATTGAATGCATTAAATATTTAATGTTTTTATTGTATTGTGTACCAGGCAACATTGGATACATAAATGCTGATTAAAATATTCAAATAAATAGAAATAATAGTTATTATAATAACATAAAAATGTATAAATATCATTAGCATATCTTATAGGAGATCATACTATGAAATCATATTATAGTTAGCATTGTGAACATAATATAATATAAATAATATTTTTTATACAAATAAAAATAGTGAACACAATTGAAATAAATAAATAAATTCAAGATTGCAATTGATGAAATGGTGAAAGACTATTGTAAAATATTGGCATTGGTAATTTTACATCAAGATATCATGAGCACTATAATGACAATGACAAGCAACTATAATTCTTTTATTAACATATCATATGAGAATACTTGATATGTGCATTTCTTTTTTTGAACCATCTTTTCATTATTCTCACACTACCATGGTAAGTCTTATATTTTTTAACATAGAAAATGTATAGAAATGTGCTTCTATTGAAGGAAATGCACATAATCATTCAAAATATAACTTATGATTGTAATTAATTCTTACAAGATTCACCTCTCAAACAATACCTTATCATGTGCATGGCTCTTGAGGATTTATAAATTATCCAAATATGGTATATTATATCACTTTAGTATTATGAGAAATGACATAATTTATAAATATTATATGGGTAGGTCTAAGGGCTTGGGAATCATGAGCAAAAGGGGTAGGTTGCTTATAATTGGTTTTTTAAATTCCCTATAGATTAGTTTATATATATCAAACAAAAGAAATATTATTCACTATGTTGGTATTACCAAGGTTGTGAATCTTTATTTTTTCTACACCACACAATTGGAACAACATAATCCTACTGGTTCTTGCTTAATATTAACTCTAATATAGTTGAAAAATAAAATAATGATCACACCATAGTCGTAGGTTTAGTACAATTTTACAAGTTTCATGAAACAAATAACTAGAAACCTTTATGTCATGCTATGACAATAGCTTGAAGAATAACTAGATATCTTAAAAACTATTCTATTAAAATATAGATTAATATGCATATTATAACTAACATATATGTTTATAGGAAGATTGATTATTAAAGTGGTATGGCAAGGGTATGGAAGTTGACATGAATAACTGATTTTAAATAAATGATTAATGTAGGATGCCATTTATCATAGCTCAAATAGGTCTTCTATGTCAAGAATTTAACAAATGCTATGATAACTATTTTTTTTTAATCTCAAATATAGGTGTGGAAAACAAGCACAATTAATAGGATATAAATAATAACCTAAGATATATAAATGTAACTAAAAGAAAGGTATATAGTGTACAAATAGGATGCTTCCAATTGGTGAAAGTATGTTGGAAATTTAAAGCATCCAAGTTCATTAACTATGATAAATCATAAATGAAAATAAAAATAACCACATAAGAGATGAAAACCATAACACTTGAGATGTATATGGGGAAATTCTTATGATAAAAAAATCCTCGCTAAAGATATCAAAAGTTTTATTAATCTTTCAAATAAATTACACAAATAAAAATTCTCTCTAAATTCCTATAATACTTTGCTACTAATACAACCTACAAAATAACTTGTCCAACCTCCTAGACTAAGTCCAAATTATAGAAAAATTACAAATTGGGACCACGGAATGGTTTTGGAAACCATTTACAAGTCTAAGAGAGTTATGACACCCAAATTGGTTAGACTCAAATTCTAAGACCTACCTTGGTCTATGATTCCTTCACTATTAATAGCATATTCCTTACACATTGTCATAGTTTCATAATATAGAATATTTGATTACCCAAACTTGAGCATCTAGTTTGTTTGTATTCTTCCATGCATTAGATGCTTCATGAAAAGTGTCCAATACTACCATACGCTAGTAAATATTTTAATATAACATCCATATTACATGTCATAATAATATATCATTGTGACTGCCATGAATATGAATCAAAATATTCTTACAAACCTCCCAATACATTGACACATGTTAAAAAAAAGTCAAGAAAAATTGAAATTACTACATCCTCATGCAATGATAAAATCCACTAAAAGACTAAATATTTGCAACTCTAAAATGGGATTCCAAATTGTTCAAGTGGGGAGAAAAGACAAAATAAAAAATAGCATTATATACAAAATATTAAGACATGAAAATAACATTTTTACTTTATCACATTAGAGAGTATTTTGTTTACTTAACCACGTTATTTTGGCCCTTTATTAGTAGTTAGCTAGGCCATTAGCTTGTTTACGTAGGTTCGACCTTGTCTCTTTAGTTTTTTGGTCGTACCGATGCTAGCACACTTGAGAGACACCAATGAACCATGTTGTCCTCCTAGGACTGTGCTTCCCTCCTTAGGCAAAGAGCTTCTTGAGGCATAGCATTGAACTTGAAAACTAGCTGGCCTAGCCCAATCTTGCATTTTGGGCCTATAGGGTGATTGAAGGACTTTATAGTCCTAATCATTCTCATTCTACATTCCCCAACATCTTGTTAAGCTAAGGTAAGTTAGCACAGCCTTCCACTCTTGGCCCTTCATGACCTAGTGCCTTGAACATGGTTAGTCTCCCTCTCTTACATTTTTGGTGAACCCAACATGAACCAATGTATTTTCATCTGTTGGTGTTGAAACCTCTCCCTGGTACTCTGTGAGCATTGTGTTTCTAAGTGTTGTGAAGGTTTATGAGCATCACAACCCAGTCTACAACTTCCAGGTATATCATTAGGAGAATTGTATGACACCTCCCAATGGAAAGGATGAACATCACTACTAGTTTCTCTATAGGCCTTTTCTCTAGTCCCGTTGTTAGTATAGCCGCATAGGAGCAGTTGTTAAGAGGTGAGATAGGATTATCTATTGAGACGGAGCATCTCCCCACTCCTCCAATATCTCCTACACCATCATCGATGGACAAGTATGAGGCTATTAAAATTCCTTCAAAATATGTTTCCACCCTTAGCAAAGGGTTGGATGCTTTGGAAAATTATTTGGAAAGAAACCCAAAGATAGTTATGTCCACTCATGTCATTAGTTAACTAAAATATATGATTGGAAAAGATCGAACAGGCTTGGAACTCCTGGATAGTCTTACTAGTATGACAAAAGCATGTGCTCCCTCGAACACTCCTAGAATTATGCGAGGCATTTTTCAAGATTATGAAAGACAACTAGGAGTGTTGATGCCTCCCATGTTTTTCTACATGGCTGATGTAGTCCCTTCTATCAACATCCCTTCTGTCTCCAAGAAACCCAAAACTATCAAAGTAAATAAGGCCCCCTTGGGCTTTAGCTTCACCCCTCCTATCACCTCTAGTGGTGGAGGTTTTGGAGGGATGAGTGGTTGAGGATTTGGTAGGATAGGTGGTGCTAGTAGAGGTGATTCTGATGGAGGTCATGGTAGTGGGTTTGGAAGTGGAGGTGGTTCTGGTGGAGGCCCTACTAGTCACAGTGGCTCTGGTAGTGGTTATGGCGGAGGTCACACCGGTGGAATGGTTCTGAAGGAGGTTCCTTTGGCCCTCTATCTTCTAATGACCCTATTCTAAATACCCTCCTTCATAATATGGGTAAGATGCAAAGCCAGTTGGCGAGTCTCTCCCAAGCCTCTACCCATCCTATCTTTCAGCCCTTCTTTTGGCACATCCCGTTGTCGGTTGCAATTTTGAACACTTCTTTCCCGCCATGAATGGAGATCCCTAAGTTTGAAAAATATGGTGGTAAAGGGGATTCTTAGACACATGCATCTACTTTTAATTCCTTGTGCACTGAATTCTTCCACCATGATGCATTAATGGCAAAGTTGTTTCCCCGATCACTCAAGGATACAACACTCGATTGGTTCTATTCCTTGCCTAAAAATTCTATTTTCTCATTTGACCAAGTTGTAAATCAATTGCTTAGATAATTTCAAGCTAATATTTGCTTGAAGATGACCTTCTTGGATCTCATCTGATGTAAATAAGGATATAATGAAAAAATCACTAATTTTATAGTGTGCTATCAAGTGCTTCATTCATAAATCTTGTATCAATTGCCCGATTCAAATGTGCAGAAGGTTAATATTCATAGGGAACTTACAAAGGCCTTGGCAAGAGAAGTTTTCCCTTATGAAGTACCCTCCTTTCACACATTTTTGTGCAACTTTACAAGAATACCAATAGACGGTGGTTCAATTTAGGGGATGCTCCTCACACTCTTGTTCTGAGGGAAAGTCTATCATATGAATCTTTGGGAAAGGTAAGGCCATTACAAATGTAGTAGCCATTGTTGATGATAATGACCTTAGACATAACTAAAAGTTCAAAAATTTATTAGAATCTTATTCTTTTATCTTACAAAAGTTGTTGAAGGATATGATCGTAACCTTGTCGAGTCCTAAGCCTCTTAAGGGGCCTTAGCCTAATTGGTATCATGGGAGCACTTATTGCTAGTACCATTGAGTTAATGGACATGATAACGAATGCCATATGCAGCTACATCATGAGATATAGGACTGCATCGAGGATGATACCATTCATCTCCATGAGAGTAAAAAAAATGCTAACAAATCGATGGCGAAAGATAATAGTGAATTCCAGATATACATAGACCCATTTCCATCACATTTTGCTAATGTGATTATCAATCCTATTGATTATATTACTCAACCTAAGGCTTATATTAACATAGTCATAGTGATGTCTACTGCTCTACCTACACCTGGTTCACCAGACATAACATTCACATCACAAGACTTGCCCTTAAACAACAACCCCTCTCCCGTCTACATTCTCGCTCACCTTAATGGTAACATTGTGACGGGGGTCTTGGTAGACCCTATGAGCCATTTGAATGTTATCACAAAGGAAATATTGGTATTAAATTCATTATAGAGGAGAGAATATGAAGAAATGAAATCTACCATCCGTACTCACGATGGTATGTATCTCAAACCTTATGGCTCGATAACCTTGTCTATCCTAGTTGGACCTAGGGCTCTTGACATGGTTTTTGATGTTACTCTAGCATTGGATCTATTCAGGATGAAGCTAGGCATACTTTGGCTAGCTTCCATGAATGGAATCACCTTTGTTGTTCACAAGTGTTTAAAATTTTCTCACGAAGGTGTCATGCATGTAGTCGATGACACTAGATATCATCCCTTGATGTCCCTTGGTGGATATCCATTGGATCACTTTTGGCATGCCCCAATCAGTC
The DNA here is from genome assembly GCA_007258455.2 of Sequoia sempervirens. Taxonomy (NCBI): domain Eukaryota; kingdom Viridiplantae; phylum Streptophyta; class Pinopsida; order Cupressales; family Cupressaceae; genus Sequoia; species Sequoia sempervirens. The sequence continues at coordinate 22,508 of VDFB02300963.1, forward strand.
CACTTCCTTTGATAAAATATCTAATTTACAAGAATTATGTAAAGTATAAGACTGAGGGCAAGGGATAGCCAAAACTAACCCTTCTTGTGATACAACAATCAATCACCTCCTCCTCCTAAGAGGAGAAGGACAAGCCTGCATCTACCACTCCCCCTTCTTATAAGAAAGAGGAGAAGTCCATGCCAACTCCCTCTCCCTCCTATAAAGGAAAAGAGAAGGTTGCCTTTCCCTAGATTGCCTCATCATCTCCCCATACTTGGGAAGATTATTGGATGAGTCAGCTCGACAACTATCCGATGAGTCTCATGATACCTCCTTGGCATAGGCCCAACCTCAGGATCTCAGATATCCCTAATGAATACTTTGGATCATGGTATTACTTATTTGGTAGAAAGAAAGGTTCTTGAAGGGAATTCGATCCGTGACCTCCTATTGTTCTTGCTCCTAAAGAAGTGAATGGGAAGAGACCTATTAGTGAGGCTCTTGAGTCGACTCCCCCCGCTGCTTCTCAACTTCTTCCTCTTGCTCCTATTTAGGAATCTGTTCCTCTACCAAAAATGACCATTGTGGAAATTCCCATGGTTGAGCAAGAGCCTTCTACTCCTTTGAAACCTCCAACCTCCAACTAAAAGAGTCCTAGAAACCACCTTGGCAACAAGCACAAGCACCGAAAAAAGGATCTCTTGGATGAGTAGGTAGCCTCATATAGGAAGGAGGAAGAGACAAACGCCTCTACTTTAGGTCCTCCTACAATGTCATCCTCTTCCCTTCCTTTTTCTTCTCTTTAGTATGGCCCTGCACTACTTTCGGCTTCTATTGTGAGTACGAATGCACACAAATTCAAGGGGGTATAGGTGTTCATCACTCCTTTGGTGGAGTCGCCTTTGTTGATGTCCATTTTAGATATCCAGCCTTTCCCAAAGCCTATGGATATGATTAATACCTTGGTTACATCTAATGTAGTTCTTTCCTCCTCTTCCTTAGTACCTCTACCCTTGTTTGTGGGGAGTTCATCTCCTCCGATGAAGCAAAAGGTAGAGTGTGGTCCTTTTAAAAGTGAAGGGCATAAGAGGAGCATAGCATCTTCACAAGGTGGTCATGTGCTGACTTGTTCTATCCTAGTGATATAACCAACACCAACTTCCCCTGAGTTCATCACCGCTCTCGAGTCATTTAGTGAGCATAGTGGTAAATTTCAGGCACATCCTTCCCTGTCCATTGATGTTTCAACCTTGTCAACGATCTTCATGAAATCACTGACCCTAGCTCCAGAAGAGCTTGATTAAGAAGACCTTGCAGAGCCTTCTTCCTTGGCCCTTGTTGCAAGAGGGTCAAATTCTCCTCCTCTTAACATCCCACCACTACAGGCTCATCCTCCTTCCCCCTACAATGACCTAGAGTGGGAAGCAGACAACCTCTTGGTTGATCAATGTTAGGAGGGGGCCTCTTCTTGATCTTGTTTGTCAGGATGAACTTTGTCACCCCTATTGGTGCTTGGATACAGGCATAGTTTTTGTGTCATAAACCTTCTTTTTGTCTCATCATTCTTCCATGTTTGTGCTTTACTTTCGATAAATTGGGGATGATGCAAAGTGTTGGGGGCATTTAGCCTTCCCTTCCATGTTGAACCAATTTTTTTTATGTTTACTCTATCTTCTTGTGCATTCTTCACATGGTCTGATATAGTATGGGGTTGATGAAAGTTCATTAATATACTATTACTATACATATATATATATGAGTAATTCTGACCCCAAAATATCAAGCTACCATTGTGGCCTTTGTTTTTGTTTTTCTCTTTTTCTTTCTCTTTATCTTTCTCTTTTCTTTGCTTGAGTTGTCACTTTCATTTGTGACAACGCCTTTCTTCAACATTTTTACTTTTAGAAAATGCATTCATTACCAATGAATCTTTTCTTGAAAATATTTGCAAATATTTCTTCAAAATAACATTCTCAACTTGGATCCCTAATGGAACATGTTTTTTCTATCATGGGTTCATAAAGAAAGGAATTGAAACCCTTCCTATAAAGCGAGAACAACACTGACCATCCCCTCATGTCGGGGTATATTCTTCCTTTCGAATTCTTTGATGAAGTGAACATCTTTCAAAACGATTGATGAGGGCGCAACACGAGACACAGAAAATAACCCACAAACAAGAGAATAATTTTATTATTTAGAAAATGGAGCTTCTTACATGCAGAGGATCTCAAATCCCCAAGTTCTACAACACATGCAAGTTACAGAAAGCTACAAAATAACCCTTTTGCAATATGCGAGCTTGTCCCCAAAAAGCTACCCAAAAATTAGAAACCCGCCCATAAATAGAGCTCCTCTTTAGTTTGGAGGCAAAACAAAATTCAAATTTAAGTTTAGGTGGTTTGGCGCCAAAAAATTACAACTTGAAGTTCAAAATTCAAAAGAACATTTGCAATTGTATCTTCTAGAAAGTGTGCTAGCTTCTCGGGGCCATAACTTTTGATCTGGGACTCTGATTCGCGAACCATTTGAACCGTTGGAAAGGTCTCGAAGTCAATAACGCGCTCAAAATCAGCCACGCCGATTTTGGAAAGTTTTGAAGCCGTTCTGGGAACTCTAAGTGCCTCAAATCCAACTTGGAAGATTTTCAGGTGCAAATATGGGAAACTAAAATTGCAATATCTTTCAACCCAAGAATAGAAATAAAAACCGTAAATTGGAAATTTCATTATGAGAAAAAGGGTATCAAAAAATGTAAAAACATCTAAAAACTGAGAAACTTGAAATTTAACTATTTTTGGGTGACGCAAGATTGCCCTTACACCACTGGATGCTCCTGCATCAGACACCCAGGGTAATTTTAGAATTGACCCCGTCACGTCTCGGATGGTTGAGGAAAACCCAACCAGTCAACCTCTGCCTTAGATAACTAAGATGAATCTTCAACAGGCCTTCCTCTCCATTTCACTAGATATTCTTCATACTGCCTATTTCTGGTACTCCTTCCTACATGACTATCTAAGATTGCTTCAATCTCCTCTCTTTCTAAAGTAGATGCTGGAATGCCATACTATCCTATTGTTGGTGCTTCCTCTGTTCCACCTTCATGATACTCTGTCAAATCTGAAATGTTGAACACAGGGGAAATGTTGATTCCATCAGGAAACTCTACCTCATATGCATTCCCTGAATCATGCTTCTTTAAAATCTTATAGAGACTGAACTTCTTCATCTTCAATTTGTTATATGTTCCCACTGGAAACCTTTCTTTCCTCAAGTGGACCATCACTTCATCACCAATCTGAAACTCCTTATTCCTCTTTTTCTGATCTTCCTTAGCCTTATACTACATATTCATCTTGTTAATATGTTCTCTTACCTTCTCATGTATATCCTTGACATGTTCTACAAAATCTTCAGCTTCAGCACTTATTTTCTTCTCTTGGTCCATCTTCCTCAATTCTGGAGCTGTTTTGGGGCTACCTCCATACACAATTTGGAATGGTGATCTACCAGTGCTTCTGTTGATAGAATTGTTGTAAGAAAATTCTGCCTGGGGTAAGATCAAGTCCCATCCCTTATGTTTATCTCCTACCAAACATCTCAAGAGGGTTACCCGGACTTCGGTAACAACCTCTCGTCGCTTCCATCTGTTTGTGGATGGTGTGCGAACTAACTTCAACTCTATGATTTTCTTCCCACAAGGTCCTCCAAAAGTACCCCACACAATTTGGTGTCACGATCTGAAACAATACTTTTGCAGACATGTAACCTCACCACCTCTTTGAAGAACAAGTCAGCAATGTGGACTGCATCATGGGTCTTCTAACATGGAATGAAATGTGTCATCTTCAAAAACCTATCAACCACCACAAAGACTGAATCATTCTCTTGCTATGTCCTTGGAAAACCAAGAACAAAGTCCATACTTATATCCTCCCATGGCCTCTCTGGTACAAGTAAGGGCCTATATAAGCCTGTATTCTGGCTCACTCCTTTAGCCTTATGACATAACGTGTAGCTTTGTACAAACTTCTTCACATCCTGTGACAACTGAGGCCAATAATAATGCTCACTGATAATGGCAATGGTCTTATCCCGACCAAAATGTCCCGCCATTCCTCCACTATGCTTCTCCTTTATCAGTTCTCCCTCATGAACTCCTTGGATACACAATTGACCTCCCTTAAATAACATGCCATCCGGATTATGAAATCCAGCACCTTGTCCTGTCCACAGTAAAGTTCCTTTAAGCTTTCCAAGCCTTCGCAGAAATCGGATCTTTCTCAGATACGCGTCTTGAGTTCATTGAACCCAACCACTTCACCTTCATCTTTGTCATCAATGGCCTCCTCTACTTATGCACCGGTGAACCCTATTTGACTTCCCACTCCTATGTTTCAAAACAAAGGTATAACTCGACAAAAACTCTACCCATTTCATATGCCTTTGATTTAATTTTCACTGACTATTTAGGTACTACAAGGCTTGATGATCAGTATATAGAACAAATTCCTTCGGCAACAAATAATGTCTCCATTTCTTTAATGCTTGAACTATTGCATAAAATTCCTGATCATATACAGAATACTTTCTCTTGGCATCATTTAACTTTTCACCGAAATAGGCAATGGGCTTACCTTCTTGGCTCAACACTGCTCCAATGGCACAACCATCGGGTATCAAGAATCCAATTCAAACACCTTATATTGAAACTGAGGGCTAGAACAGGTTGCTCTATCACCTTTTGCTTCAACAGTTCAAAACTTTTTGCTGCTCCTTTGCTCCACTTGAATTCATTTCTATCCCCTCTCATTGTTTCAGTCAGGGGTCCACAAATACTACTGAAGTTTCTAATGAACTTTCTATAAAAACTAGCTAAACCATGGAAAGATCTCACCTCGGTAGCAGTTCTTGGGGTAGGCCATTCTAGAATAGCCTTCACCTTCTCTGGGTCCATCTTGGAGACCTTTCTATCGAGACAACAAACCCTGGTAGACTAACTCTCTTCACAAAACTGCACTTCTTCAAATTAATAAATGTAGCTTCTCTTAACTTCTCAAAGGCTTCCTCCTAATATGCATCGATGTTTCCTATCCAACGCTCTTACTAAAATCAAAATATCATCTAAATACACAATAAAACTTCCAAGAAATCTTTAGTACCTTGCCTATGAGCCGAGTGAATGTGCTCGCATTGCTAGCCCAAAAGGCATGACTAAATCACCACAGCCTCTCTTTGTCTTGAAGGCAGCCTTTCCATTCATCTCCTCTCGACCAGATCTCGTGATATCCACTCTTCTCGTGATCAATCTTTGTGAAGTACTCAAGCTCCACTCAAACACCCACTGTGCCAACCATCCTGGCAGGGGAAATTTGTACTTGATTGTTATCTTGTTTATGGCTTGGGAATCAGACACATCCCTCCACTCCCCCATCCTTCTTTGGTGCTAGTACTGCAGAACTTATGGACTCAAACTCTCCCGTATCAAACCCTTTCTCAAAAACTCTTGAACTTGTCTGCTCAACTCCTCATTTTCTGCTGGAGTCATTCTATGAGCTGCCTTATTTGGCAAACTAGCTCTAGGAATCAAGTCAATCTGATGGCTGATCTTCCTTATTAGTGGTAAACCCTCAAGTACATTATCAGAAACAATATTCTGAAACTCATCCAACATCCCAGAAACTTCTTCCAAAACCTTCTCACTATCTTCCTTACTCTAGGAATCAATGCATAGCCACATGCTCATACTTCATATACCTCTAATTTTTTTTTCCATCTACATAACAAATTCTAGCACTATCGTGATACCTTTTCTTCTCGGTCTCTGTTTTAACTTGTGATTTAACCCCACCTCGTTGGCACAAGTGTTTGTATAATATCATGTATAGCTCACCTATCGAACTACCATGGCCTCCCCAACAACATGTGACATGCATCCATGGGGATGATATCACAGAGTACCTCATCATGGTAGCTCCTAATCTTGAACTTTACTAGGCACTGCTCATTGACCAAAACTTTGTGGTCTTTTCCGCAAACTGTGCAATCTGACAGATGTAGTGCCTTTCCTCTTTCAGCTTCAACTTTAGACCATCTCCCTCGACACCGATTATCATCGCTTCCCACCACTAATAATGACATCACAACATTTTCCTTCCACACTTGCACCTTTGTGCGTAAATAGATTCTTCCTTTGTTCTCGTTCCTTTCCTTAGTCACCGTGGCTCTCCTCTAATCACTGTATTCTCTTTCAAAGATCATCTCAATGTTCAGATTAAATTTCATCTACATGAACCCTCTCTAATGCACCTTGGCCTTTGTTCCGGCCTCTTCCTTTGTTGTTGTGGATATCCATAGGCTCGATGTCTCTTCTTTTCAATACAATTAGAAACATCGCTCCTTTGAAACCAACTCTTCCGTGATCCTTTGTCCATATTTCATCCTCTCTACCTCTTTGATCACCACTATTTTAAATTCATGATGGCGTAGAAGGTCATTCCTTTGGCTTCGGTCACTGGTACCCACATCTTCACTTTTCTTTTCATCATCATTTTGGCTTCCTGAAGGTCTTCCATTGCCCCTTCCACTTTGACCTCCTCGTCCTTTTTGTTTGCCATCAAATCTTTTGTTCAACTTCTCTTCCACCTTCAAAGAAAATTGATACACATCCTCAATGGTGGTCATTCTAACTAGGCTTAACTCCACCTGAATGCTCGGTTGTAACCCATTATGATATCAGGCTACCATCTCCTTATTGGCCTCTATGTGGCCCATTCTGATGATTATCTTGTGAAAATCTTCAATATATTCTTTTCAAAGATCTGCTTCCTTGTTTCAACCCTTGTACTTCGTAATGATCTAACTCAGAGTCCACCGGTATGATCTCGCTTCTTCAATTTCTCTACCATGCATCCCATCTGGTGATCTTGCCTTTTCCTTCTTTGATTTCTTTCCAACTCGACCTCTTTCCACCAAATACTGGCATGGCCCTTCAGCTTCATTTTCGCAAAACTTAACCCGATTCCCTCTATTTCCTCATACTCTAAATATTCTTTTCTAGCTCATTGATCCAAATGACAACTCTTCTGAAGTTCCCAGACTTCCGAATAACTAGGACTTCTCGCTCTGGTCTTTTCCCGATCTTTGAAATGGCCCTTATTAGCCGATTTGGTCTTGATCAATTGCTTCTTCTTCCTCTTTGATATCTGAACCTTCTTCCTCTCCTTCATCCTCACTTTCCTCCCTCGGGTTTAACCCTCTTCTCAACTACTCTTGTAACACATCAATCTGTCTCTGGAGGGCTGCTGCATCCCTTCCACCAAAAATTTCTACCACCTGACCACCTCTAGCACCACCACTTACTAGGCATCACTCTTGGAGGCATCTTTCTTGACCTCGACCCACACCCACGGTCCTGGGGTGAATTGTCTCACGATCGGCGATCTGTCCACATGCTCAAGAAAACCCGCTCTGATACCACTTGATGAGGGCACAGCCCGAGACACAGAAAATAACTCACAAACAAGAGAATAATTTTATTATTTAGAAAATGGAGCTTCTTACATGCAGAGGGATCTCAATCCCCAAGTTCTATAACACATGCAAGTTCAGAAAGCTCAGAATAACCCTTTCGCAATATGCGAGCTTGTCCCCAAAAAGCTACCCAAAAATTAGAAACCCGCCCATAAATAGAGCTCCTCTTTAGTTTGGAGGAAAAAAAATATTCAAATTTAAGTTTAGGTGGTTTGGCGCCAAAAAATTACAACTTGAAGTTCAAAATTCAAAAGAACATTTGCAATTGTATCTTCTAGAAAGTGCGCTAACTTCCTGGGGCCATAACTTTTGATCCGGGACTCCGATTCACGAACCGTTTAAACCATTGGAAAGGTCTCGAAGTCAATAATGCACTCAAAATTAGCCACGCCAATTTTGGCAAGTTTCGGAGCTGTTCTGGGAAATCTAAGTGCCTCAAATCCAACTCGAAAGATTTTCAGGTGTAAATCTGGGAAACTAAATCTGTAATATCTTTCAACCCAGGAATAGAAAATAAAAACCATAAATTGGGAATTTCATTATGATGAAAAGGGTATCCAAAAATGTAAAAACATCTAAAAACTGAGAAACTTGAAATTTAACTATTTTTGGGTGGTGCAAGATTTCCCTTACACCACTAGATGCTCCTGCATCAAGGATCCCTTGATTATGGATCAATTTGAGAAAGAGATCATCTACTTTTGAACTGTGTGTCCCTTGAGTTGACCCCTTCTTCACAATGGGTTCCCTAAGGATCCCTTTGAAAGTCTTTCAAATTGTCAATAGTTTGCGTGACTTTCTGCCTACTTTCCTAGATGGCCACTTCTTGACTCTATGGAGTCCACTTTCCTAGGTTTCCTCCATGTGAGAGATCTTGGTGGATACCTCCCTGTAGGTCTGAGAGCCTGTAGGGTGCTTCCTTTGAGCTTCCTCCATGTGAGAGATCTTGGGGATGGCTCCCCTACAAGACTGCCAACCTATAGGGCACTGTCTTAGGTTTCCTCCAAGTGAGAGATCTTGGGGGTTACCTTTGCTTCAGCTCTAGGGGCCTATAGGGCACTTTCTTGAGTTTCCTTCATGTGAGATATCTTGGGGGCAACCTTCCCTATAGGTTTGTGGGTTTTTAGGGCGCTTCCTTGGGTATTCTTCATGCAAGAGATCTTGAAGGATACCTTCCCTATAGGTATACAGGTCTGTAGAGAACCTTCCTCACTTCCTCCATGTGAGAGATCTTGGGGGACACTTCCTGGGTATCCTCCATGTGAGAGTTCTTGGGGAACACCTTCCTTGTAGGTCTACATGCCTATAAGGCACTTACTTCATGAGGATTCCTTCATGTGAGAGATCTTGGGGGTTGCCTCCTTGTAGGTCCGCCGGTCTGCAAGATGTTTTCTTTCTTCAAATTCATAGTTTTGAGAAGCTATGAAGTGATTTTCTTATCTTGTACCTTTAGGTTTGTCAGATAGTGGTCTGCTTCCTCGACAATTCAGGTATACATTTCTAACCTTGCTCCTTCCTTGATCTACTTTACCAAAGCATTCATCAGTACTCATGCTCACTAAAGTGGGGTTAAAATGTATAAGAGGGAATTTGCACTGATTATACAAATTTCCCTTTTACATTTTTCCAACTTAGAAAACCAATTTTGGAGGCTTCATTACACCTAAGCCCACTAATTTCATCCCAATTGGTGCCTATTTTGAGCGTTGGTTGGGGAATTTTTTTTGGGGATACCTGTGCAATGTGTAGATTTCCACGCAGTGTGCTTACGTACCTAGAAAATTCCTATGGCTAAACTTGTAGAGGCATTACACTTCTCATTGGTTGTCAACTTGTAACACCCTATTCGATCAATTGACCTGAATATGGCCATTTTCTTCATATCCTCTTCAAATTTCCTCCTTCTACATGCATTTCAAATTCTTCCAAGCTTTCAAACTAGCTTCTTCAAACTCTTGCACTCACTTCTTACATTCTCAAGCACTTTAAGCAATACTTTTGCACTTCATAGCAGTAACAACTTCACTCAATCACTTCAGTAGAGCAAGTTTGGGACCACACCATTGTAGCAGAGGCTTGAGTACTCTCATTCTCTACCCGATCACCCTTGAGTGCTTTTAGTGGAGGTGGTAAGCTTCCCATTCCTCTCCTTTGTTACTTGGTAGAGTAAGTGCATTTACTGTTTTATAGCACTTTAGTATTCTTTATTATGTTATTTTCTTTATCTCCGTTTCTTGGCTATCCGTGGAGGTGGAAACACCTAAATGGGGGTCTGACTAGGGTAGGCCTCTATAAAACCACCCAACATTTTTCCTCCCCTTTGTGTGTAGGTGAGTGTGCTTTAAAGGAGCTATCTGGTGAATGAGTTTCTTTGTGAGATCATCCTTGCCACCCTAACTCTTGCATTTTTACTTTATCACATTAGAGATTATTTTTTTACTTAATCATGTGTTTTGACCCTTTAGTAGTAGTTAGCTAGGCTATTAGCTTCTTTTCCTAGGTTTGACCTTGTCTCTTTAGTTGTCTAGTCATACAAATGCCAACACACTTGAGACGCCAGTGCACCACACTATCATCCCAGGACCGTGCTTTCATCCTCGAGCAGAGAGCTTCCTGAGGCATAGAATTGGACCTAAAAACTAGCTTTCCTTGCCCCATCCTTCATTTCAAGCTTGTAGGGTGATTGAAGGACTGCATAGTCCTCATCATTGTCGTCCCGCATTCACCAACATCTTGTTAAGCTGAGGTATGTTAGGGCAGCCTTCCACTCTTGGCCCTCCATGATCTAGGGCCTTGAACATGGTTGGTCCCCCTCTCTTACAATAGGTAATATATATACATGTCTACATAAAAATTATATCAACATAAAAAATGCATCAATTAGGCAGAGCTCCCACCCTTTTAGTTCCTAGGTGATGGTGCACAAGGAGGAAGACCTAGTGCTAGCCATACCATGTCTAGTGGTATTGGTTGTATTGTGGCTTGTTTTTTTGGACCTTGACTTTCTAGTACTGGTACTATTGGTGGTGGTCTTGATAAATATCCCATAATTGATCTCCCCTCTAATATAACCAAATAAGAGATCATTGACCAACTACAAGTAGAGAAACTAAGAGCCCTCCAATATGTAGGTGCCTCTCTCTCATACAGGATCAATCTTTCTAAAATCTAGGGTAGTTTCCAATTTCTCTTGCATATATCCATTCCCCCATCACAATGTCCCCCTTCTCCTCCTTCCTGTCTAACCCAACCCTCTCCCATCATAGCCCCCTCTCTGCAACTATCATCATCGTCACCAGCCTCTCCTCCATCTCCTCCTTCCTATCCTTCATCTCCATATCCTCACTTCAGTCCCTACCCTCCATCTCTATATTCTCCCTTTGGTTTGAGCCCTTCATCTCTATCTCCACCCTAATCTCCTTCCCCATCCCCATCTCCTCTATCTCCCCCACCTACAATAATAGCCACCACAACTCTTTGTCTTTATTGATCGGCCCTAACTGGCTTTAAATCCCATCTCTAGCTCCCCACTCCACCAACCCCTATATGTGTCAACCTAACTAGCTAATGCATTTACCACCATGTATTAAAGTATGTAGTCGTACCTTCACCTACAATCACTACACCCCATGTCCACTATACTAGAACCAAAAAAACAAAATCTACTATAGCAATATGTGGGGATATCATAGGACCCCAATCATTGATCTCCCTCTAAGTACATAAAAATATGGCCTCCTCACTAGGTAGGCCTAGTACCTCACTGAATTGCTACCCAACTTACTCTCTCTCTCTCTCACACACACACACACACACACACACACACACACATATATATATGATATGTGTAGTATACCCAATAAAAAATATTGACTATATACAATACACTAAATGTCTCATATCATCTATCTAGGTCACACATAGTTTCCATTGCATCCATACAATAATATATTGGTCATAAAAAATCCACGTCTAGTAGGCAAGATCACCTACTCATTGATGTGTCAACACACTATCATAGACATTCATAGACATATACATATGGTGTGCTGCTACCTCATGTCCTCCACCTCATTGGTTATGTAACTGTTATATGCTCCCATGTTGAGATGTGAAGTAATCTCACTCCACATGATAAGCTATAACTATGTCTATAAACTACCTAGTGCATATCATGGTATAAATGAGAAAGAACACAAGAACCCCGAGCAAATACAATGTTGTCACTAAGCATCCACTCTAAAAATCTCTCCCAACCAACAAGAAGTCCTCACACTATCTAATTAGGTACTATTACCACTCCTACCAACCCCACCAAAACCAATACGAACTTGCATAAAATCTCTCCATAGATCTCTTGAGATCCATCTCACCATCTTCAATACTAAGATCAGTAGTCAAGAAAAATCTCTCCAACACACTCTCTAGAGTTAGTAGCATAATTCACTTGCTTTCCATGGATATGGATCCTAAGGATCCTACACACATCCTCAAACTTTATGGTTATCTTGTCTGTAGGTATCATTAAGGCACATCACTCTCTTTACCACCTATTGACTAAGGGTTCCATCATGGTTGTATGTGCATGAATCTCTAGCATATGAGTGTTATGCCATAACCCGAAAACCAGTAGGAATTCCTGATCCATCTCATCCAAATTTGTAATTAGATGCAAACTCATAAGATCTGACACTCCCTAGACATAATAGGCTCCAATACAACCTAAAAAATAACGCATGCAATATCAGTCACCTTCAAAATGAAATAATTCTAAAAAACCTAGCCCTCAAATAAAATGTGAGAAATCATTAAAATCAAATTTGGTCAAATTTTTTAATTATGTCATTTTAAAAATAAAATGCACCATTTTGCATTCAATTGAAATTTAATTTTTGGAAAGCACTAAACTACTTATCCAATATGCTAAAATAAATGTAAGCCATAAATCAAAAGCGAGCTTAAAAATAAAGTACACCAAACAAATTATCATATGCACCAAACCTTATTAAATGCACAATTTCAAGTATGTTCCATTGTGGGTTTTAGAAGAACCATTCTATACATTGACACATTTGATTCCCTAAATTTACCATGTATTTATTGTAACTAGACCTAAACCTAAGGACCTAAGGGTTAGATACATATCGTCGTGGGTTCTCTAACTAACCATTGGTGCTAACAAACTCAGATTGCATGGTTGTTGCTCTTCAAAATACCTTGCTTCTCAACAACTACTTTGTGCTTTGATCACTCAAGAGGCTCTAATAGTCAATAACTCGAAGAGAGAAAATGACTTGAAAATGACTCTCCCATGACTATAGATAGGGATCCAAATCCTATTTCGTCACCCCTAGCATCCTCTAAACAATTTTCTTCACAAACCATATCCCTCTAAGACCATTGATTATCCTACCTAATATTTTTTCCCATCTATTTCACTAAACCTACCTTGTTTACCTATTGTGATCTCGATTTGAAATTCAATTTTCCCATCCAATATTTTGAGGGGGCAACCTATAAACCAATATTTATCGCTCAATCCATTAGGTCATGCTGAGGCATATCATCACCTAAAATTAGTATACTAGTAGCATGCTTTGAAACAACATAAATAAAACATTGTCTGAAAGAGAGGCAAAAGGTAGACACCAAGAAATGGCTAACACATTTCATCTAAATGACCATCAGATTATTTTCATCAACCCCTTCACCAATATTAATTAAATAATTTTAACGTAACACAATTTTCTCTTTAAGTAATTAAATTTAATTATTGAATTATTTAATCATTTTCCCTCATCAACATTAATTAAATGATTCTTAATTATTTTATCAATTTATCATTTTCTCTTACCCACATTAATGGAATAATTTTTAATTATTTGACTTTACTATTTTTAATAAACTTTAGAAAATACATAAATTAGTATTTAATTTGTTTTAAATTATATCTTCATCTCATGTGCATGAATTAAATAAATTTATTTATTTAATTCGATCTATATCCTTCATCACAATATTAATTTAGTTAATTAAAAAACAACCTCAATTCACTCTCACTCACTTTCACTTCATTCACCCATGTAGTTAGTCATCACTTCCTTGTAGTCACTTAACTCCACATCTTATCCCTTCATCTTCACACATGTCACATGAACATTCATTATGATCTCTCAACAAATTTCATTCATTTATCTCTCGTCATCCTACATTGTTGATTAGGTAACATTAAATATTATAAAATAACCATCATTTAGCTATTCAATCTCTCCACGAATCTTGAAATCTCTCCATAAATTTTTACAAATCTTGCATCCATTTTGTATCTATTTTGCTATCAAGATTATGCTAAGCTATAAGAGAAATCCACGTGTATTTATCACAAAATTAGGACACATATTGTAGTAAGGTTAGGCACATTGGTGGAGGTAATTTTGATATTGTTTTATTTACTTTATTTCAGCACACACCTTAATGAAGTAGGCTATTTCATCATTGATTTGGGTTTTGATTGTTTTTTTCGTTGAATTTTATGGTTTCATAATAGTCCTATACAATGTCATGTGAGCTATGTGTTGAAAAATGAAATGTAGGAATGATTTCACATGTAAGGATACATCCAGTGTATCATTATAATCATTATACTAGAGTTCTTTATTGATGCTTATAATGCCACCATTCAATGTAGAACAAGAGAATAAAGTCTCAATAAACTCTTCAAGAGAAGCCAATAAATAATCGCCACTTGGTGTAATCTATCATCGTGCAAATAAAATCGATGTGAAATATAAGTTTTCATAGATTCAATATGATCTGTATAATATTAAACATGATGTATTAGTGGGGATGTGTTATGTAACATTATTGAATTCTAGATGTAATATCTTTATAACATGTTATGTGAAAATCATAATGATATGTAACAATATTGTGTGTAGGTAAAGGGGATATATCATCTATTCTCATCCTCCAAGATGTTCTCAAGGTACATATCGACACTAAGTGTGTACTTAGAATTATCACAATCCTTATTATCATAATTATACTCGTTTATGGATATCAAGAGTTTATATAATATGCACCACTGAGCACTAACCAAGTCTATGGAAGAGGGAGAAGATGAGACATAATAAAATAATACCTCCATATAACACATATAATTATATCCTTAGTATAATGTGCCATGATAGTTTCAAAAATAGAAGGATGATGTGTAATGAAAGCTAACAACCTATAAAAATATGAAGTGTGTACATATAGAGCAACGAAGGAACAAGCTCCAAGGTGTACCCTATTGATATGACAATCTAGGGTGGAATGTGATAAAATATAAATCACAATGTATACCAAACCATAATCAAGAGATATAAGCATATGAGAATCAAATCCCAAGAAAATTTAGGAAAGAGATTATAAAATTAGTATTTATTTCAGATATCAAAAACTCTATTTTTGGTGAGAAGCCTTAGAAAACTATTAGTGATGAAGGATCAATCATGTTTACTAAAGTGTAAATGAAAATAAGATTTTCCCATGTGTAATCTACGTTAATCTAATAGTGTGCATCAACCTACCCATAATTAACCTAGACTAATTTAATGCAATATACAAGTGCACATGATTTTTGAATATTTATAAGAATCTAAATTTGAAAATTAAACATAGTAAATTTACTTATCTCTATAACTAAATAATTAATGTAAGATACCATGGATTAAAAATATGAATACATTCGGATCAAAGAAGGATCATAATAGTCTCTAAATCACCCTAGGATTAGAATATTATTTTATCTCTCTTTAGGTAAATAATTTTGGTGACTAGGGTTGAGTACAAAATAGTAGACTTATCCTTCACTTGCAAACTAGATTCTTGTCAATTTTACACTTTTTATTTTATGCAATTTTCTTTTATTGCTTTGTTTTTTGGTATATAAATATTAGAAATATTTAAGAACATCTTTAAAGGATTGTCATTCCTATTGCATGTGGACATGTTCTCCAAGGTCAACCCCAAATATTTTGGGAAAAAAAATGGTGAAAACACTCCTAAGTTATGCTGATATTCCCCAAATGATTTTGCATATGTAGATTCTTTTATTGTACCAATATCTGCCTTGAAATGAATAGAGAGGACAAGATAAAATTTGAAAATGAATGCATTGGATAACTTTAAATACAAGGACATAGAAATAAATCATGTAAATTTTATATCTAGTTGACCTTTGGAGGAAAAATAATTGGTGGAAGTCATTGCAAATTTAAATTTTAAATTTTAAATTGTCAAGTCAAGGATTGTGGAAATGACCCTAGACATAAAGGGGCTAATCAAAGTGGGTGAGAGGGACACAAAAATATGTGCATATGTAGATATAATAAATTTATAGAAATGAAGAGTTTATTGACATATATGTATACACAAATGAAGTAAGAGAGAAGTATATAAGAACATACATAAGAGATGAATAAATAATATAAAATAATGAACCCGACTATACATAAAATTATATTATTTATCTAAATATCAATATGTGAAAATACTCTTCTCAAAACAAACATAAAACTAAATAAATATTTATATAAATATACAAATTTCTGCATTACTAAATACTTTAAAAAAAAAGGATCATGAACAGTGACTTGACCAATGAAAAGTACTAGTGCTACTGAGCTACTTTCACATAGACCATTTGTGTTTGTGACAAATAAATTGCTATCATCTATTATGATCTTTCTCAGATGTTAAGCACTTGTTTTCTTTCCATCACAACAAATTATAATTTGTATCTTCTCAACAACGAATGATAAAATGTGGCTTATAACTAGGTCTAGAATTTCAAACCAATAACACTTATCAATAAAAATTGGTTGATGGATGTAAATTTTCATTGCCCATCATTTCACAATTTCTTCATATATGTTAGAAGTATTTTTTTCAACTTTTTTATAAAGAGCTACATTTTATTTTCAGATTGTAATAGATTTAACTACTAATATCGTTCATTTCACAAAATTTTCCATACACACCTATGGTCGTTGCTTACATCTTACACCATCTACAACACTACCTCCTACAACTAACCCAATAATAATAATTTGCCAATAATAAATCATGAAGAACATCTTAAAGAAAAGAAAAATAGTGCAACTGATATATTGCATAGAAAAACAAAAAGCACAAGTAATTTGGAGTTCTTAGTTTTATAAGGAAAATAATTGTACCAACATATGTAAATCCATAATTATTAATATCATCTTTATTACATCCAAAGTATATGCATGACTGCACATATCAGATTGTCTAGCATGTAAGTAGAAACTACAATATAAAGCTTATTGCTTTATTAACAATTATTTTTTAACATGGCTTGTGCACAACAGCACCGCAAAGACCTGGATTGCCTTTGAAGCTTTAATCCATAACATAACATGCATCAACCAAACATCAAATCCAAGTCATATAAATATCAATCTATAGCTTATATCATACTTTTAAGAAAGCCAACCAAATAAAATAAATAAATTACCTATCATATCCAAATCTTGAGAGTGATCGACCTGTTGGAATGGGGCCACTGAGTTGGTTGTTTGAAAGATATCTGAAATATTCAAACCAATAGATTTTAATTTTTCACCAAATGTACTTGACCAAATAATTAATCTGCATTTAGAACCTGCTAGATTAATTCTGCAACCTCAATGAAATAACATCAAACATGATTTACCGAACATAAAAGAATATTTACATTTAAATTCCCTCTAAAGATCATGTACAATGTTGCAATAGACAGTACAGATCAAACCTCACAGAAAAAAGAATGAGATCACCAAAGCCAAAATCAAAGGATTTTTAAACCAGACATTTATGATAGTTAATGTTGGCATTAACAAAGATAAAAACTTTCTAAAATAGATATAAGATTTAGCAATGTAAGCCCAGGAGAATGGTCACTTACAGGAAGCGGAGGTTGGAGAGTTGGACAAGTGAGGTGGGTATTTTTCCACTGAACTTGTTGTCAGAAAGATGAAGGGCAATCAGATTTTTTAAGTTCCCCAAACTTGATGGCAAGCTTCCACTCAGTGAGTTGCGGAATAAATGCCTGAAATAAAAATATATATACAGAAACGTTCAAAGAAAATCACCTTGAACTAAAACATAAATGTGTATGCTAATAAACTTACAGGTACTGTAAGTTGGGAAGATCACCGATCCGCGGTGAGAGAGTACCAGAAAGGCCGCTTAATGCCAAATCCCTGTAAAATGCTTAGAGCAAGTCAATGTTATGTGTGCTGTGTTAACTTAGAAACTTTTATATGATATAAGAAAGATATATAGACTTACACCCTGGTTACATGTTGGTTGTTGTCACAGGTGACATGAAGCCATGTACAGGGATCGACCAGGGTTGGATCCCAGCTCTCCAAAACATTTTGTGGGTCATGCAGCATATTCTTCACATCTATCAGTGCATCTCCGTCTGCATTGGCATTGCATTGAATTGAAAGGAGGTTGCATACAACAAATCCTCCCACCAGAAAGTACATAAGAATCAACATGGATGTTGATGTAGCAGCCATGGAAAAATGTCTTTCTTCTCTTCTTCCTCGCTTCTAATTCACAGCGGATATGCTTTTCTTTGTAATGCCCCTCAGATCATGTGAATTTATACAAGATAATTTGAATTCCCAATAAGTTGTTTTGTACTTTTCTGTACCTCCCTTTAAACTTTTTCTTCTTTTTGGTCTGCTGTTTGTTATGAAGTACGTACCATGATGAACTATAAACATATATTTTTGGAGTGTGATTATCTCCTGAGATTTCATTAAGAAAAGTTCATAACTGAATCTTTATTTAGGTAGTGGAAGAGGCAATGTCTAGTCTACTTGTGCAGGAACCAGAAGAATATTAAAATACATGGTATGCTGGCATAACTAAAAGAAATTAATTTTCTAAAGAAATGCGTCCTGAAATTCATTAGCTCTCAACGGCACAGGGAAGAAATAGGGGCTTTGTTTGTTTTGATTAAAAGAAAAATCTCTGTAAATTGTAGAAAGATATTTTGGTGCATAATGCCAAGACAAGCAGCATTAAATTCGTTGAATTCAGTTAGAAGGATAGTTCGGTGCAGTAATAGAGGCTAACTCTACACCCATACTAGCTGTCTTAGTAAAACTAAAAAAATTTGGAGAGTGTATCATTTGACTTTTGAAATCATCTGGAAGGGAGAATGATCTAAGTTAAGCAATAATTAGTGTCTATTCAATTGTCTAGAAAATCAATGGGAAATTCCATAACCTATACACAGAAGTAATGAATGGATTGATACTTCATAGCACATAAGATTATCATATTCAAAGGCTAATAGTATAACTTTACATCTCAATTTTGTGTTACGAATAAGCTATAAACTTTGGAGATATTTTGGAATATTCTATCACCAAAATCATCAATACAAAACAAACAATTAAAATCATAATTTTAACTTTATTTTTATTATATCTTCTAAAATTAAATTTTGATTAGTAATACATTCAACAGTATTATCAAATGGCTTGTAGATATAAATATTATAGCCTTTTAATGTTTTATGGAGTCATTGGAAGAAAGGCCTATAAATATTTATCACTATTTACCATTTAATTGTTTCAAATTTTCCAGAATTTCATGGATGTAATAATTTAAAACATTTTCAATGACTTTATGAGAAATAAACAATTTGGAAGGTACTTTAATTTATTAATGCTGATGATGATTTTCAAACTACTCAACAATCACACAATAAGTGTTAACCATAAAAAATAATAAGTTATAATTTCTTTTGAAGGCCTATATCTTTCCCAAAACACTATAGTTTTTTAAGATACATTTTATAATAAGCTATGTTAAATATACATTATTCATAGAAACTTAAAAAAATGTGGCATACACATTGCTAGATGAATTAAATCACATATTGAATGCATTAAATATTAAATTTTTTCTTGTTATCACATATTATTTTCAAACAATTTCATTGTGTTGTGTACAAGGCAATACTGGATGAATAAATGTTGACTAAAATACTCAAACAAATAGCAATAATATTTAGTATAACAACAAAAAACAATATAAATATCATGAACATATTTTGGAGGACGTCATACTAAGAAAACATATTATAGTTAAGAATTGTATGCAGAAAATATCAATTAAGTGCAAATAAAGATTAAATAGAGAAATAAAAAACATAGAAATAATAACAGCAAGAGACAATATTTAATGTGGTTCACCCGAACTTGGCCTACATCCACCAACAAAGAGTCCAATATTTTTATCCAATAAATCAAACCGATTACAACTAGTAATCCTTGCAACTCAATACCACTGCAAATGTTGCAATACAATGTCAACAGAAACCCAAACCCTTAGCCTTTTATCAAGACTTATGTCGGTTACAAAATTAGGGTTTTTTTATGTCGACCAATAGAAAAATAACACCTGACGCCTTTATAAAATAATAAAAATCATGAGAGTTTTCGGGGGCGCTGCCCCTCGACCCTACCATGTATCATGACAAGGAGCATGCTAGGGGCATTGCCCCTAGACCCCGCAAGGGGTGCTTCCCCTTGACCCCGTCTTGGGGGTGCTGCCCCCAAACCCCCGCAAGGGGCACTACCCCTTTACCCCATTAAATAATTGGAGGGAAACCACGCCAATAAAAGTGGGGAAAATTTAACCTTCAAGTCTAATTAGGCTCCATATACCAACAATAGTTAGCATTTTGAACATAATATATTGCATAAATAAAATTATTTACACAAATAAAAATAAATGGACACATTGAATTAAATAAATAAATTGAAGATTACAATTTGATGAATTGATGCAAGACCATTGTAAAATATTGAAATTGGAAACTTGACATCAAGATATCATGAACACAATAATTAAAATGACATGAAACTATAATTTTTATTTTAACATATCAAATAAAAATAATTGATATGTGCATTTTTTTTTTCAATCATATTTTCATTATTTTGGCACTACCATGAGAAATTTTATTTTTTTATTAATATATAAAATGTATGGCAATGTGCTTCTATTGAAGGAAATGCACATAATCATTCAAAACATTACTTATGATTGTAATTAATTCTTAAAGTTTTCACCTCTCAAACAATACCTTATCATGTGCATGCCTCTTGGGGGTTTATATAAATGATCCAAATATGATATCTTATATCACTTTATTGTTATGAGAAATGAGATAATTTATAAATATTATATGGGTAGGTATAAGGGCTTGGGAAGCATGAAAAAAAGTGGTATGTTGTTTATAATTGGTGTTCTAAATTCCATGTAGATTATTTTATACATGTCAATAAGAGGAAATATCATTCACTATGTTGGTCTTACAAAGGTTATGAATCTTTTTTTTTACACCACAGAATTGAACAACACAATCCTACTGGTTTATGCTTAGTATTAACTCTAATGTAGAAGAAAATGAAATAATGATCATACCAAGGTCATAGTTTTTGTACAATCTTACAAGTTTCATGAAATAAATAATTGGAAACCTTTTCTTCTATTGTGACACTACCTAGAAGTATAATTAGGTATCTCTAAAACCCTTGTATTAAAATGTAGATTAATATTAACATTATAACTAACATATATGTTGCTAGGACGATTCATTGTTAAAGTGGTATGGCAAGGGTATGGGAGTTGAAATGCATAATTGATTTTAAATAAAAGATTAATGTAGGATGACATTTATCATAGCTCAACTACGTTTTTTATGTCAAGAATATAATGAATGGTATGATAACTAAAAATAATTTTATCTCAAATGTAGGTGTAGGAAACATCCACAATTGATGGGATATAAATAATAACCTAGGATATATAAATGTAACTAAAAGAAAGTTACATAGTGTACAAATAGGATGTTTCAAATTAGTGAAAGTATGTTGGAAACTTAAAGCATTCAAGTTCATTAACTATGATAAATCATAAATGTAAATGAAATAACCACAAAACATATGCGAATCATAACACTTGAGATATATGTGGGGAAATTCTTATGATAAAAAAATGCACACTAAAGATATCAAAAGTTTTATTAATATTTCAAATAAATTACACAAATATAAATTCTCTTTAAATTCTTACAAATATTTTCTATTAATATAACCTACAAAATAACTTATCCAACCTCCTAGATTAAATCCAATTTATTAAAAATATATAGATTGGGACTATGGAATGGTTTTGGAAACCATTTACAAGTCTAAGAGATTTATGACACCCGAATTGGTTAGACTCAAATTCTAAAACGTACCTTGGTCTATGAAGCCTTGAATATTAATATTGTATTGGTTAGACATTGACATGGTGTCATAGCATAGAATACTCGACTAGACCCAAACATGAGCATCCAATTTATCCTTATTCTTCCATGCATTAGATGCTTCATGAAAAATTCCTAATACTATCATAAGGCTAGTAAATATAATAATATAACCTCCAACTTACATGATATTGTATTTTATAAGAATATATCATTGTGACCATCATGAATACGAGTCAAAATACTCTTACAAACCTTCCAATACATTGACATATGTCTAAAATAAGTTAGGAAAATTGAAATTCCTAATCCTCGTGCAAGAAAAAATCCACAAGAAGACTAAATATTTGTAATTGCAAAATGAGATTCCAACTTTTCCAAGTGGAGACAAAAGACACATAATACAAACTAGCAATATATACAACATATTAAGACATAAAATTAGGAATTCAATTTTGGTACAACTTATCCTAATATTCTCCCACTTTTCAATTTTCTTACAAGAGCATAAGAAAACATTACTAAATTATAAAAATAATATAAAATTAATTTGTATGAGATACAATACCAATGACCTCCTTGCAGCAACTAAACTTTTATGTGGTCACTAGCTTTGTGAGAAAATATTCAACATTCTATAAGGTCTCCACTTTCAATAACATAAATTCATCACCATCAACCATTTCTCGAAATATTTATAAATATTTTTCAAGAGAGCACAATACATTGGATTTTTGGTCAAGTAAATAGTACTATGGCTAAAAAATTCAATTTCCATCTATTTGCATACAAAACCAATATCTATACGCAATATCTCCAATCACACTACCTCCTTACATGCATATGTTGTGACCATGTACTCTACTTTTGTAGTGTTAGGATTAAGGTGACATTTACTGAGTAATATTACGTATCTTCAACACTCTCAAAAAGTGTTCTTTGATGCCCAGGGTATAATTGGAAAATAATTTACAATTAAGATTCTTAAGATTCTTAAAAGTATTTATTATATTCACTAATGAACGAGGTGGAACACAATGATAGTAGTTATTGTTGGAAGTTTTTTTGTCGTTGAGAAGATTGTTGACAACATGAGCATGACAGTGTATAGTGTTGTCATCGATGTCAACATTGAGGTTAACATTATGTATAGCTGATTGATGAGCATGATTTATTGTAGTGTTAGTAATTTTTCAATATAGTATAGAGGTGCAAATGAGTTGATCCATTGTAGCTCAGATGTGTTGGATATTTGTCTAATTCCCGAAGTATAATTTTTAGTGTAAAGTGAACCAATTTTGAGGTTTGCATTGCTCCACCATGAAGAATTAGGTTATACAGTTCTAAGGTTATTTTGGTGTATGTTGGAGTAACCTAGATCCAAATTTTTATTCTCGATGCCTCAAATGTCAAAGATATCAATGACAGAGTATCAAAATTAATAGTGACAGTGTTACTGATGTAGAGTACATTCCACATTCTGCCGCAAATGAATACTTTGCTATGTGGTTTTGAGGAACTGCTTACAGGTTTCATAAGTTTCTATCCTCCAAGCTAGAAGTGTTTTGGTGGTTCACACATTGTTTTCTTGGATGAATATATGGTTTGGGTATGTGCAGGATCATCATGGAAAAAATAGGCCCTTAAGTGGCAAAAAAATTAGAAAAATTAGAGTTAGACAACTTGACGTAAAAATTTGAATAAGTTACCTATATTATTTCAAAAATATGTAAGAATAGAATATGTAGCAAATTGAATGTAGTTTCTGTTAGAATTGTGAAACAAGCACAAAACCACGAGCCACAGGATCAAACAAAAACAAATACACCTTCCACGCAAGAGATCTACAAACAAATGTATGCAATTAACTTCAACAAGAAAAAGCTACATAAGAGAGAAAAACTTTCAAGAAGATATGAAAGCTACAGATATTCTCCCATTAATAATTAAAATGAAATCAATCCTTATAAAAGGATATCAAGAAACCCTAAAGAAAAGCCTAAAGGGAAACCCTAGTGTGCACACTTAATAATAAATAATTAATTATTAATGTGCCTAAGTTAAACTTAAGTAACTAAAGTGATAAGTGACTTAATTAATTAACCAATATGATTAAATTAATTAAGTAAAACAACTTATTACTCTAACATCCCCCCTTAAGATGAACTTAGGAAGTAGCTAAAAACACTAAGGAAAAGATGCAAGAAAGAAAACAAGGGTCCCGACAACTAGGTCAGATGAGGTAGCCAAATACAACCAAATCTTTGTAAAGTGGAGAAATAGAGAAAACCTCATGGGAAAAAATCTACTCCAAAAAGAGATGAAAGACATGAAGAGTTCATCACTAAAGCAGAAGAAGCTATAAACAACTGTCAAAAGATGACTGCTATGGTGCCGAAGAACCTCCTCTGAAGATAGGATGATCTAGATCAAGAAGACAACAATCTGCATGAGTGCCCCCAATGACACTACTCGAATTAGATGGCAAACAAAGGAAAACACCTGGAACGAAGATACAGATGGCACAAGTTCCAATAGTCTGAAGAACACTGTCAACTGAGAATGGAAGATTCCTTCCAAGGTGAAACCAAGGAAGCATTAGCACGAACAGTATAATACCCCCCATAATGCTGACTAGGAGAGCCTAATAGATCCACTGAAACACTGTGTAACATCCTGTAGTGCATGAAGGAGAAGAAACAACATCTGAAAGTGCACAAGAAAGCACCTACATCTGAAAAAGTGGTGTGCAAAACAAAGCACACATGCATGAGGCTAGAATCATATGGATCCACTGTTGTCATGGAGGGACACTCACCAGACAAATGTGTGATGACAAAACAAAGGCACTACACAACCCCTCATGGCACTTTATAATACAGTGCAAGTACAAGATATGGCACAACCTTATATGCAAAATCCCCAAAATACATGTACAATAGTGTGGCACTTTATCTCAATGCATTCACATAGAAGATTGCTTACAAATGATGCTCAAAATGTCATAAAAAGACACAAGGCTAGAAATACATGAATAACAGCTAAAAATGAAGTATCCCATGCAAACAAGAAGTTTCCAAGAAAAAATATGTCGAGGTAATTCACTAAAGTGTGAAAACACAGAAAAATGAATAAAATATACTTGGAGTAAAATCTGTTAAAAATACATCGATGGAACTGAAGAGCTCTAAAATATGGTTCCAACATCACTAAGATCGCAAAAAATGGAGAAACTGGTCAAAATTTATGAGCATAGGATGAAAAATAGCTCCTATGATTTCAACTAGCTATAGAATGTACTAACAAAAAAATGAAGTGATGAGACCCATACCACTGGAAAGTTGACAGAAGCATCTTTCCGATAATATCTCGTTTGCCAAAAAACAATATCATATGCCCAAGTTATGGCCTCTGGAAGAAAACTGCTCCAAAGGGGGAAAAATAACCAGTGCAGAATTAAATTTGACAGTCATACGGCCATTGCAACAAAAATCTAGGCCTAAATTTGACAGCCAAATGACCATCGACAGATTTGCACAAGTGGGCTTAAAAAACAATTTATTTTTTTTTTAAAAAAAAAACATTAAAAAATTACAATGAAAGCTTTAATTTTTTATTAAGAAAAAAAAATCATAAAAAAAGGCCTATGGGAAGGTACGCCTACACAGGTCTAGGTCAGACACAATACCTTGTGCAAGTACGCACCTTCCAGTACTTTTTTCTTTTTTCAAAGAAAACTTTTAAAATTAAAGCTTTTAAATTTTTTTCTTTTTTTACAATTACAAAAAAAATTTGCAAAATTTTTTATTGCAGAAAAAAAATAAAAAAAATTGATGATTTTTTACCTCGATCCGCATGCAGATGGTGTACTGGCCATACAGAAAAAAAAATTTGCCTCAAAAATCAACTGAACCAAATATAGGCGAGTTTATAATCGATCTTTAGGTTTTTGGCCACTCTGAATGCAACAATGAGGTCAGTTTGGGCTCAAAATGCTCTGAAAAATTGAGCACCCCTTGGATCTGGCAAAAAAAACTTTTCTTCAAACCCTCACAGATCTAACCAACGAAAGCCAAATTCAACGAAACAAAGGTCAATCTTAACTATTCCAGCAGCTCTGGATTCAATGAAGAGGTTTGATTCATGCCAAAATGCTTTTAAAAACTTCTTCCTCTAAAATTTGCAAAGAAAGCAAAGGGGATTCAGATCTGAAGCCTGCAACCCTTGTTGAAGAAGAAAACCTCATAAATCGAGAAGGGGTTCGTTGAATCCATGCTCTAATACCATGTTAGAATTATGAAACAAGCACAAAACCATGAGCCATAGGATAAAACAAAACAAATACACCTTCCATGCAAGAGATCTGCAAACAAATGTATGCAATTAATTTCAACAAGAAAAAGCTAAAGAAGAGAGAAAAACTTTCAAGAAGATATGAAAGCTATAGATATTCTCCAGTTAATAATTACAATGAAATCAATCCTTATAAAAGGATATCAAGAAACCCTAAAGAAAAGCCTAAAGGGAAACCCTAGTGTGCACACTTAATAATAAACAATTAATTATTAATGTGCCTAAGTTTAGCTTAAGTCATTAAAGTGATAAGTGACTTAATTAATTAACCAATATGATTAAATTAATTAAGTAAAACAACTTATTACTCTAATAGTTTCTAAATTACTAGGTTTGTTTTTATTTTTTTTAAATCTATTTGGTGAAAATTTAAAATCTCAATGCAGTAGTACTTAAATTTTAGGGAAAAAATAAGAAGTAGGTATCAATTTGACCACCCTAACAACAATAAAATGATAATATTTTTTTATAATATTTTACATATAAGTATAGAAATCTTGTCCCGATGTGATGCATATATTTTTGTAATTTTTTTCCAAGTAATTAATTAATTATGAATTTTTTATTACAACTTTTTAAAAATATAAAAAAATCCTATGTCTAACCACCTTAACTTGGTCAAAACTTAATGAAATTCATTTTTTTTTTAATCCTATAGTATTCAAAGCATAGAATGTGATGCATGTTTTGGATTCAAAAAATTTGATACCATTTGAAAGCTATATATGTTTCTCAATCAACCTATCAATCGGGAATTTAGTCGTAATTTAAATAGAAAATGAATAATAATTATTTATTAAATTCAAGGTAAAGCATAATTTATATTGGTGGAAAGCTAAGAATATCCTTTAAAAACCCTTTTCATTTCATCAATTTTGGGTAAAAAAAAATTGTCAGCCACACACCCTACACATATCCATCATATCGCCACTTTTTGGCCCATCATGATCCTACACATACCCATTCATGTCATGATTCTTTACTTAAGTGCTAACCTAAAAAGTTTGGGGTTGTGTGGAAATAAAGTATGATTTGAGTGAATTTAAGGGAGTAATTATAGGTCTATTTTTTATGTTATAGCGAGTTCCACTTGGCAGTGAGCCTTTCTATAAATATATTATAACTAATTAGAATATATTGCAAGCTAATCCTCAACATGCCTTTTCCCTAACTTGGCTTTCCACATAAATTGGGTATTCTTGTGTGGTGTGATGTGATGCATGTCTTAATTGCTTCTTTTTTAATTTTTTCAAGTTTGATTAAATATGTTGAATACATGTTGAAGTGGTTTCAGAGAGTATTGATTCATCCCCATCTTAGTATTTTGGTTGTTCAATAATTGGTATCAGAGTTTGGTTCTTGGAATAATATTATCCACTTTAGGAATATCTTGGAGGTTGAACACATGGCTACTAAGAGATATCCCATCTCTTTAAAATAAATTCCTATGCTAGGATTCAATGAAAAAGATTGCATGGTTGATATGAACAGAGAACTCAGATTATCCCTTAAAGATATAGATAGAATTGGAAGTGAGAACAAAGATCTGAAATAAAATATCAAGTACGTAGATGAATGCATCAAGAAGTTGAGGGACAAAATCAATAAGTTTAGAGAAAGACAAAAAGAAGTTAATGAACAATTGAAGCAATCAAATGTGACAATCACTAGTCTAAAAGTGCAAGTTGAAGAATAAAAAAGAGTTGAAAATTTGCTTGAATGAAAAATTGAAAAGAAAATATATAGAATGTTCTTGAGACTTGAAGAAGAGGTTGTGACTTTGAGAACAAATCTAGAGAAAGAAAAGAATCAAGAAGAGCTCTGTAATGCTTTATGATATGCTTGCAAACCAAAAGGATTCTAAAGAAAAACTAGAGTTAAGGTTTCAAAAAGGAGAAAGTTAAAAAGTAGATCAAACACCAAGTACTAAAAAGAACAATGAACAAAAGAATATTGGAGACAAGAAAATTAAATGGCAAGAAGTTTAGAGAAAAACACCTAGAAATAAAAGCAAATTGTAACAAAATTTGATGAAACTGGAAGTATGCACCTAAGAACTTGATGGAGACTGTGATTGAATTCTGAAATGTTGTTGATGCTAGAAATTTGGCCTACAGGGACTCATTCACCATTCTGGGTGAATTATTCATACTTCTAATAAACTATCCCATAACCTGTTTCAGACAATGAGTATCCAAAACTACAAAGAACACTTTTTAGGCCTAGAAATGGGACTTATTTTCCACTAATGGTGAATGATTCCACTTTCAAATTTTTGAAAATATAAAAGTGGAAATAGAAGCCCTCAGTCTACACTTTGATTCCTGATAGGTGTTCACCTCCAAAACATTAATTTTTGACACGGTAAGTGAATTTTTGTTCATTTCTTGACATGCTCAATGAGGATATTTCTTCAACAAGTTTTCTATGTAATCTTCAATGATTTATAAGTCTTAAAGACACCTAAATCTACAAACACACAAGAAGAGAATGAGAAATTTTGGATGTTAGGGCATGGGGGTTTTCCTTGGTCAAACCTATTTGCAGTTAATTAAACCAAAATGATGAAATAATGTAGTGATGCATGAAACAATGGAGTTAGTACCTTTCCATGATGTTTGATCTTGAATTTTTGCAACAATGGAGGAATATTTTTCCCTTGAATATCTTTGGAAGCTATATTGATGACTTGGAATGATAAAACCCTAGCTTATATGGCTTGAGATGGAAGAATGATGAATGAATAATGAAGAATGGTTATGATTTAGGGTTTAAATACTTTTATTTATAGGAAATCCATCTTATTTACCTGATAATTAGATCCCCAAAACCAACATGGAGAAGAATAAAACTTAAATTCTAAGATTTCTCACTCAAAACTTAAAAATGACCCAAGTGGTACTAATTCACCACCTTGGGTGAATCAATCCCACCTTGCAGGGAATCATTCACCATAAATGGTAAATGAGTCCCATAGGGTCCCATTTGCTAGCTAGGTTGTTGGGGAATGAGGAATTCGAGTTCTTATGTTGATTTCTTTAGGTATTTGATCAAATTATGCCTTGGGATGCACAATATGGGGTAATATGGGGATATTAATGATGATGTGAAAATCAATTAGGGATTGGGACAAAAAATTCAATGTGAAAGTGTAATTAAATACACTTTACAACACTAAAATGAGGTCCACTTAGCCTAGAAAGACATAACATCCAATGTGAATGTGTAAGACACATTACAACACTAGATTAGAGTTAATTTTAGTTTGTAAGCCTTCTAGATTGATGTGAAAATACATTTTATAATGTTGAATTAAGGGAAAATGGGTTTATTAGGTTTAGAAAAGTGTGAATATCTTTTACAACACCTTTACAAGACATTGTTAGATGTATTTTATTCAATTTGAAAGTGTCCAAGACCTAGTGTGGATGTGTAAAACACCTCACAAGACTAAATCAAGGCCTCATTAAGTCCAATTTATCACCCCAAATCAAGCAAGAAATACATTTTCTATGGTACACTAACTTCAAATCAATGCAATCAATTTATTTTAGGTCACTCAAAAGGTTTTTATAAGTGATTTCATTTATGAAAAGTTCATTTGTGATTGAACATTTCAAGAGTGAAGAGTAGAACAGAGGTGGATTGAAGCGATTTAAATTGGTGCATGAAATCCTAACTAGGGGAGATCTAAAAGGTATTTATAATTTCTTGCTTTACACTAGTTCTGGAATTATTTCAAAAAATTTACACCTCAAGTAGTAAAGGTTGTGAACTGACCTCAACCTAAGTTCAAGAAGCATCCTAATAAATTAAAGGTGATGGATCTAGAAGGTGCATTTTCACATGTTCCTTATAGGGTTATGCATATTGAGGATATAAGGATGTATATTCATACAAAATTGGAAGAATACAACCATACAAATTTGGGAAAAATTTGGGTAGATTAGCTTATCGGTGAATATTTCAACTTGAAACTCAAGTATGAAAGTTTAATGAAGAAGAAATTAGATGCATGGAACTAATTTCCTATTTTTTGCTATGTTGGTGAATGGGTTAGCTGTAGTTTTAGCAAAATCCATGAAAAATTCATCTAGTTATACCTAGCACACATGATCAATAAATAATCCATTAGGGTTATGATAGGTTTATGTTCTGAAGTACCAATTTGAACCCTTAAATCTATGAAATTTGAAGTGGTGATGAAATTAACTAGTACAAAATTTGATAAGAGATCCATGATAGTTAAGAAAATTGAATACCTAGCTACAAAATATGCATCCATGATGATTAGATATACAAATTTTTTCACCAATAGAGAAAATTTTATTTTTACTACTGCAACTAATACTACATATAAATAGTGATGAATTGTACAAATTTTGACCTATGTGAGTTATTAAGGCTATAGCTATTGGAGAACCTACAAAAAAAAAAGTATTCCTTGTACCCTTTCCAGTATGGTACCTTAGTTATATGTCTATTATTTTACTTTCTTTGAGAGTTTCCTGGTGTAAGTAGTATGGTTAGAAAATGTGTTAGTGGATAGAAAAATTGGAGATCAAATGTTGAGGTATCTGAATTCAACATCTAAATATGAATCATGGTGTGGATTCTTCAAACCATTCCCATCCTAGATATCTAGGTGAGAGAGTGGATTCCTAAGAGTGTGGTTGAAAACTTGTATAAGAATGATATTATCTTCATGGTAAGCAAAGACTATTATATGATGAAAGTTGTTGAAATGGGATATGAGGTAGAAGAGAGTGTGATTACAAGTCTTGTTGATAATATTTTGAGTATGCCTAGAGACACTACACAAGAAATATATGGCACTTATGAGGAGAAATCCATAGTAGTATTCATGGATCACAAGTCAAAGAAAATCAAGAAGAATGTGGAGAAGACAAAGGAATAAGTTGTAGAGATGATGGGGTTACCAAAATATTTTGAGGATAAATCCAAGGGAATTTCTAGTAATCCTGTAGTTACCCCCAGCACAAGAAGGTCCGACAGGACCTCTACCCCCTCTCTAGTTTCTCTTATGTCCTCTGGGACTAAACCTGCTATTAGTTTAAAAAGGAAAGAACCTTCCAGTTCCCCTACCAAAAAAAGGTGCTCTATAGAAGAGAAGAAAAGAGAAGGAAAGAAGAGAATAGTATGTGAGTGTAAATGTTGATGATAAGGAAGAAGAACAAGAAGAAGGACCACAATTTGTTTAAAATAGAAAAACCAGTGTATCTCAAGTAGAGACAAGTGTAAAAAGAACAAAAATGGATATTGTGGATATTGATAGTGAGGAAAAAGTGGAGAAGGATAAGAAATATTTCATGATTCATATGAGGAAGAAGTTCATAAAAGAAGAAAAAACACCTCAAGTGAAAAGAAACAAGAAGACTCCTCTGGTTCAAAAATAGAGTCCTATGAAACTCGAAGCATTGGTGAGCTGTATTTTAGAATATGGGAACCTAGAGGAGATTTCTATACTATACCATACTAAAAATAAAATATATAATTCAACCATTTAAGAAGCCATTGTTAGGTACATTGTTGCTTTTGATGTTAGCATGAAGATATAGATAGTCACTTACTTAAGGATTTGAAAATTGTATTATATGCAAGAAGGGAAGAGGCCATAAATGAAGATGCAAAGCTAGGGGAATTCACTTTGGATAAGATCAATTCTTCTCTCATATATGAGGATAGAGCTAAATTAGCTCATTGTATAAAAAATAATTCAGTGCTAAGAAGAGGGTCAACACCTTAATGAGCAAGGGCAAAGAAGACAAAAAAATTAAGAAATGAGATAGTGGAAAATGTTTTCAATCTAGCAAACAAATTAGGAATTTCTTTGGATAGTGAAGAAAAATTGCATTATGATGTGTCTTTCCATGAAGTGAATAAACCTAAAGATGCACAGCATGAGCATGCTCTAGAACATGAGAATGTAGTTGAAGGATAAAATTTCTAAGAAGATGTTGCTGATATTACAACTTCAGTAGAAGAAAACATTGTTGGATAAGAAAATGATGTTGAAATGTAAAATGAGGAAGAATACATAGAGAATAACATAACTCCTCTGGACACAAATAAAACTATAGAGCAAGAAGAAGAAGTCATACAAGACAAACCAAAGAATATAGAGGCACAAAAAACTGAAGACTTTCCTCACCCAAACGATAAAGAGTCTCATGAACAAGAAAATAGTGCTAAGGAAGATTCAACAATTAGTGACAAGGAAGAAGATAATGTTAAATTCTTCAAAGAAGAGAATAAAACTAAGGTAGAGTTTGGTAGTATAGATAAGGAGAATAATGATGAAAAATATGAAAAATGCATTGGTCACAAGGAAATGGTTGATGATAAGAAGGAAGGAGAAAGTGTAAAGATGGTTTGTGAATCCTTTGGAGCCTTCGAAGATTCCTTGTAAAGTCTACTAGATACACATATTTTTTCTCAAACATATCTCATATGTGAGTGTTGATATTGATATGTTCAAGAATAATCTTGAGAAGTTTCCTTTCATCATTAGTTTCGTGGAGGATTTTGATAAAGAAGAAAATTTAGTGATGGAAAAGTTTGCTCTATATAGAAAGAAGATGGATGAACTTATTGGATTTAATTGGCCTTCTGACATAGAATATGAATTGTGAAAGAGGACATTCATAGATGAATTGGTATTGTAAGTATAGGGATATAGAAAACATATACATGGTTAAGTATAATGCAGGTTTAGCCTTAGAGTGAAATGCATAAAGGATATGTTTCTCTAAATTTAAAATATAATAGGTAAGTGCTGACTATTGATGACTTGTATGTTGAACTGGATTTTGGTCTACCTTTTCCCTCCTTTTGCACACTTTTTTCATTTTCCTGAAAAATAATAAGGATGTTGCAATAGGTTGAAGATTACTCACTTCAAAAAATTTCCTTTTGGAAGGCGCGAGAGTCTCCATCAACTAAAAGGAATCCTTTTTCTAAATGAAGAATATTCTTTTAGTTTGTTGTAACCATTCCTTATGGAATGACCGATATAGTCTGTCAAATGAAAATGTGACATGTGTACATTTCAACCTGAAGCTTGTTATGCTCCATTGATCTTATAAAAGGGTATTTAGGGCTACTTGTGTGATTCTCCTTTTGAATTCTAGAGCTGAAAATGCAAATAGAGAACACAAAGAAAATACATTTTAAGTTTGTATCTTAGGTATCGAGTCGAGCAAGTAGATCTTGTAAATTGTATGGTTTCCAAGCATGTCCGAATGAAAAATGAAATTTTTTTGAGTCTATTGTTTGTCTATTTGTAACATTCTATATGAGTTATTAATGAAAATTTGATCAATGATCCTTTCATTAATCTTCATTGTTATTTTGCATTAATGTTTGTTTTAATTTTGGCTCTGGTTTAATGAATTTGTTAAAATACCTTGATTAAAGCATGAATTCATATAAATTTTTAGTGGATATGATAAGTAATAATAGATTATGAGTATTGATATGTGAATTGTAATGAAATTGCACAAAGATCATGGCTATTTGGAATTAAAATCACCTTATAGTTCAACTTACTATGTTTTGACTCCATACCCTGAGGTAAGGCGGTGGTCTAAAGGTGTTAAGTGCATTTCCAATGGTTTTGATTTTTAATATAAAAACAACATTCATAAATAAAATTTTAATCAATCTACCTTTGTTGAAGTTGGTGTTGTGAATTATGAGCTTTAGGTGCCTGATCTTTCAAAGGAATTGTCAGTTTCTTTAAAGGTTTCATCTATTTAGCATTTAAATAACAATATGTCTATTTAGTATGCAATGTGTGGTATAATTGTGTAGAAATATTGTAAGATACACAT
Source organism: Sequoia sempervirens (assembly GCA_007258455.2). Classification (NCBI taxonomy): domain Eukaryota; kingdom Viridiplantae; phylum Streptophyta; class Pinopsida; order Cupressales; family Cupressaceae; genus Sequoia; species Sequoia sempervirens. The sequence goes on from VDFB02300963.1 coordinate 56,567, forward strand.
TGTGGGATCACCCTCCTAGGTTTTGTAGAGCCCAAAGTGTAGGAGGGAAGCATTTTAGCTTCCTCTCATTTGTTGGTTAATCATCTCCTAAGTATTTAAGAATTGAATCTAGCAAATTCATAGATACTTGGTGAGATATACTTATTTTTATAAAAACCACCAACAAATCTCTTCCATGTTGACCCAAAGTATATTTCTTTTGTTTTCACTATCTTTATGTTGTTCTTCTAGTTCTATGAGTATTTTGGGATTGATGACATTTTCGAGCTCTATCACAACATTGTAGCAAAGATATACTGACCTTAGATCCATAGATCACTCTTGTATTTTTGGGGGAAACCCTCCTTCCTTTTTCATGATGTAGCTCTATTTTGGGAACATATGACTTGGCATAGGGCTTTCTGAATAAGCTCTCATGTCTTTGGATGAAACATTAGGTACTTTAAAGTTGTTGCTCATAGACTGGGGGTAGACATTGATGACATCTTTCAATATTTTGCATATTTCATCTAGTGTGAGTTTCTTTTTCTTATGATGTGTTCTTTTCTTGGTGATGTCATTGGGTTTGATGTCCAACAAGAGTGTGATATGTATAAGTGTACAAATTTCCCTTAGTGGCTTGATGCGAAGCGAGGCATCCCATAAGTGGAAATTTGTTATACTTGGATTGTCCTCTCTTGGAGACATTAGGAACGATGATCCCTATGAATAAGACCTTACACGAATGAAGCAAGATCCCCTTGAACAAAAACCTATAGACACAATATTCATATAACTAGTGTCGGAAAAAGGGTCCTTCAACATTTTTTGCACTCGTTTGGGTCTTCCTTATGGATTTTTGCTTAATGTTGCCTTGATTTACTATTGTAATATGGATAACACATTCACATTTGGTCTTGAGACCTTGTGAAATAGTGTTATTTTATGGTGCCTTGAAAAAGTTTTGTGAATTTTTGTAACACACTTTCACACTTTTCTAGGGTTTTATCAATTAACTAAACATAATAAACATAATTTTAATTATAATTAAACTTAACCATTTCTTTATTTAGAGTGTTGTAAAGTGTTTTAACACACTTTCACATTCCTCTATGCTTTTCATAAAGAATTGGGCTTTCATATGCTTTGATTGGCTCTATTTTGCATTCACAAACCTCATTTATTGCATCTTTTTGAGGATAATCCTGACACCAATCAGTAAATAATCATAATTTAGGTGTTTTTGGCTTGTGTGGCCAGATTCAGTGTCTAGGAATCATTTGCCACCTTGGACTCAAATGAGTCCCACCTAGGTCTTTTTGGCCCTAATGCATATTTTACACATTTCTAGATACTTTTGATTTTTGGTCACATACATTATGTGCGATGGGACTCATTCACCGCCTTGGGAAAATAAGTCCCATGTAACCAAAATTCAAATTTAAATCAATTTTTTTATGGGATTTTATTCTCCTAGATTTGATGTTGGCTTGTAGTGTTGTATTTTTAAGAATTCTTGCATAATTAAGTATAAATACAAGGTTCTTTCACTCATTTTCACCTAAAAAGAAATAAAGTGATCCCAAGCATTCAAGTATTCATATCTAGCATTCAAGAGTTTACAATAGCATTTGAGTATTCACAAGAGAATTCAAGGCATTTCAAGGGAAGATTATCAAGCATTCTAGAGAACCTTTCAAGTGTCATTCGTCATGTCAAAGATTGCTTGCATAATCTTGTTTTAGAGCTAACAATTGTGATGTAAGGTTTGTGATTAGAGCAAGAGCTTTATTAAATATCTATCAACATCAAGCAAGATTCAAGAGCCACATCCAAGATCCATCACTTACATGTTTGTAGCCCCTTATTGCAAGGATTTTGTTTGTTGCAACATTATATTTTGTTCATTCATAATTCTCTTTCCATATTTGCTTTCATTTCAAGGTTTAATTACTAACAAGGGGTTTGACCAAGGAAAACTCTTATTCACTAATGCCCAACAACATTTTCCCTATTCTTGTGTGTGATTTGTAGGGCTAGGTTCTAGATTTGACAAGAAGCAAAAGTGGAGAAAAATTGTCAAGTCTCTAAAAGTTGTTAAAGTTTTCATCAAGCCTTGGAGAAACTTGGAGAAAACCTACAGGTGCTATTTTACATTTTCAAATCCAGAAACTATCAAAAAGATTAGAGTAGACCAAGAGGCACAAAATCCAATTTTGAACTTCCAAAAAAGTAGAATTGGACTGATCTACCACTATTGGCCAATGAGTCCCACTGCATAGGCCTAATTAAGATTTTTGCAGATCTCGATACTCTTTTGGTTGAAACTTGTTCTTACATATTTTCTTAGAAGTTGGACTGATTCACCCAGCCTGGCATATGAGTCCTAGTCAAATTCAACAACAAATTTTTTAGTGATTCAGAGCTCCATTCTTCCTTCTCTAGTCTTTTATGTGCACACTTCTAGCCTCATAGCTTTTTACTGCAGTTTGTTCATTTTCTTAGATCACTTAACTTTTTGTTTGCATATCACATTATGTTTTCCAACATTGTCTTTTCCAAGTTTACACTTGATGGTGAACCCCTCATTAGACATCATTCAATCCCTAGAACCTTCCCTTTGCGAGATTTCAATATCCTTTCCATTGAAATCTCAAGGGTTGTTCTTGAGTGAAAGGTTGGAAATTGATATTTCTCCTTTTAGGTCCAAAACCCTAGAAGTGAAAGAAAACACGCCTACTTTCTTCATTTAAATTCATAAGAATTTAGCATTATGGTGCATTGTTGAAGTTGTTAGGAGGATAACTTTGATATGGTGTGGGAGCCTAATATGATTCTCTCATTTGCCACCCTATTGGCGTACTCACCTAGTGGATGGCTTCAGGTTTCACTACCCCAAAGTAAGTTTGTGTCATTTGTATAGTAGACATCATGTTATGCTTGTGAATATTTTTGAAAAAATAGATGAGACCTATTCCACATCGTGTTGGACAGTTGAGTGTTGATCCTTCCCCTTTTTCTTCGACAAACAACCACATTCCACATCATGTTGAGACGGTCGAAGCTTAATCCTTTATTTTCTTGGCTTTTGATAGTGAACCAAATATTTTTTGATAGAAGGCTCTCTTACAATTCTAGGGTTTTACACCTAAAATGAGAGAGGTACCCAAAAGTCTTAATGGCTCACTCTAGAATAAGCTCTTGAGATTTTAATGCAAATGAGATTGAAATTTTTCAAAGGGGAATGTCCTAAATGTTTCAAACTGATAAAAGAGATTAACCACTAATGCAAAACTTATGAAATGCAAGATGTTTGAAAACACATTATGATATGCCAAATGACCTAGAAATGCAAGTAAACTATACCAGAAACTAATGAAACTGAAGGTGTGCACCTATAACCTGAAGAATAAAATGGTTTCTGGAATCCTAAAAAACCTAATGTAGAAGCCAACTGGGACTCATATGCCAATCTGGGTGACTTAGTCCCATATCTTGAAAACTATTCTAAGGCTTGTTTTAGCCAAATGGGTGTCTAAATCTGTAGAAATCTTTGAAAAATAGGTACAATAGGACTCAAACACCACTATTGGCATATGAGTCCACTTTGGCTTTCCTAAAAACTCAAAAGTGGAATCTGTAGCTCTCGATCTGCTCTTTTTGTTCCTCCAAGTGCCCAGATTTGAAACCTTGATTTCTGGCATTGTAAGTGACATTTTGTGGATATTTTGACCTTTCCAAAAGGTAGATAACTTCAACGAGTCCATATCTTATTATTCAATGATCTCCAAGCAAGTACCTAAATCTATAACCACACAAAGAAAGAGAGAAATGTTGAATGTTAGGAAATAGGGGTTTGCCTTGGTCAAACCCCTTTTAGGTAATTAAACCAAATGAAGAATTAATATGAAGCATGAACATGAAATAATGGAATTATAAACTTTCCATGATGATGCATTTTGAATTTCTTCAACAATGGATGAAGAATCTACCCTTGAATGTCTTATATTGAGTTTTGGATGCTCTCTTGAATGCTTGATTCTTGCTTGCTTGACTTGAAAACATGGATGAGTGTTGAAAAAATAATGAATAAGGGTATGTGCAAGATCATCATGGAAAAAAGAGGCTCTTAAGTGGCAAAAAATTCAAAAAAATCAAAGTTATGAAACTTGAAGTAAAAATTTGAATAATTTATGTATATTATTTCAAAAATATGTAGGAATAGAATCTATAGAAAATTGAATGTAGTTTCTAAACTATTAGATTTTTTTAAAAAAAATCTATTTGGTAAAAATTTGAAATTTGAATGCAGTAGTACTTAAATTTCAAGGAAAAAATAAGAAACAAGTGTCTGTTTGACCACCCTAACCACAATAAAATGATAATATTTTTCATAAGATTTTAGATATAAGTAGAGGACTCATGTCTCGATGTGATGCATATTTTTTGTAATTCTTTTCCAAATAAATAATTAATTATGAATTTCTTATTACAACTTTTAAAAAATATAAGAACTCATATTTCCACCTTAACTTGGTCAAAAGTTCATGAAATTCAATTTTTTTTAATCCTATAGTATGTGAAACATAGAATTTGACGATGTTTTGGATTCAAAAATGAAATAACGTTTAAAAGCTATAGATGTTTTTCAATCAACCTATCAATCAGAATTTAGTCATAATTCAAATAGAAAATGAATAATAATAATTTATTAAATTCAAAGTAAAGCATAATTTATATTGGTGGAAAGCTGAGAATCTCCTTTAAAAACCCTTTTTGTTTCATCAATTTTGGGTAAAAAAAAGTTGCTAGCCACATGGGTCATCATATCACTTACATATCACCACTTTTTGGCCCATCATGATCCTACACATACCCATTAGGGTTTATAAGCTTGTTTATATATGCAATCCTACTCAAATTCCCATTAATTTGATTTCCAAGGCAAACATGGAGGAATATTAAACTTAATTTCTCACTCGAACCTTGAAAATAGCCCAAATGGGACTCATTCGCCATCTTGGGTGACTTAGTCCCACCTGGATGGGACTCATTCAACCAAATTGGTAAATGGGTCCCATAGGGGCTCTTTTTCCTGCTAGGATGTCAGGGAGTGACAAATTTTAGTTTTTATGTTGATTTTATCTTGTCTTTGATCAAAATAAGCCTTAGGATGCACAATATGGGGTCATAGGGGCCTATTAATGAGGATGTAAAGAGTAATTAGGGCTAAGGACACATATTTCAATGTGAAAGTGTGGTTAAATATGCTTTACAACATTAAAATGAGGTCCACATAGCCTAGAAAGGAACAACATCTAAAGTGAACGTGTAAAACACATTACAACACTAGATTAAAACTATGTTTAATTTACAAGCCTTCTAGATTAATGTGAGAATGCAGTTAAATACATTTTATAACGTTGAATTAAGGGAAAAATAGGTCCAATAGACTTAGATACTTAATAAAAGTCTAGAAAAGTGTGAAAGTCATTTGTAACACTTTACAAAACCTTTACAAGACATCGATAAATGTATTTTATTCAGTTTCCAAGGGCCCAAGACCTAATATGGATGTGTAAAACACCTCACAACACTAGAAAATAAGGAAATAATAAGTATACCAAACAAAATGGGGTTGGATGCAGCAAATTGCAACATCGACTTAACAACAATCCAATTTTAGTGGAACCAAAGAATGAGGGGGAACCAAAAAAAATCAAAGCACAAAAATTAGAGAAGGTTTTGCACAAATTAGAGTAAATTAGAAATAACTCAGATCCTCATGCTAAAGATGGTGGTAACATGTATTAGGAAGCATTTTCTTGGCAACATCTCATATAATGGTCTAGCTTGGTACAATTCAAGTATTTGTGTTGGGCATATGGGTTGGAAATGTTGGCTAATTTTGTTTCTAGCTTTTATTTGAGGTAGAGATATTGGTTCATGTTTGTGGCACTAGGAAAAAGTAGACAAGAATTTGTTTGATACAGTACAAATATGGCTCAATAAAATAAAAGTAATTTGAAATCTATGGGGATGAGATCCGTCTTCTATTATCTCACCTAGTGCAGGCATTTTAATTTTAATCACCTCTTACCGATCAAAAAAAAAAGAGAGGCAAAATGTAGACATCTAAAAATGATTAAAACATTTCATCTAAATGATCATCACATTATTGTCATTAACCCCTTCATCAATATTAATTAAATAATTTTATGCTAACACATTTCCCTCTTTAAGTAGATAAATTTAATTATTTAATTATTTCATCATTTCCCTCATCAACATAAATTAAATGATTCTTAATTATTTTATTAATTTATCATTTTCTCTTACCCACAGTAATTGAATATTTTTTAATTATTTAATTAATTTTTTATTTTCCTCTATCCACATTAATTAAATAATTTTAAATTATTTAACAAATCATGCATTCGTCTAATCCATCATGATTAAATAATTTAATTATTTAATTAGCTAATATTCTTCTAAAATTAAATAAATTATTTCACCTTTTTATCTTTAACAAACTTCTAAAATACATAAATCGGCATTTAATTTGTTTTTTAATTATATCTTCATCTCATGCACATGAATTTTTAATTCTATTTATATCCTTCATCTCTATATTTAGTGAGTTAATTGAAAAACAACCTCAATTCACAATCACTCAATCTCACTTCATTCACCCATGTAGCTAGCCATCACTTCCATGCAGCCACTTAACTCCACATCTTATCCCTTCATCTTCACACATGTCACTTGTACATTCATTATGATCTCTCAATGAATTTCATTCATTGATCTGTCTAGTCATCTTACATTGTTGATTAGATAACATTAAATATTGCAATACACCCATCATTTAGCCATTCAATCTCTCCATGAATCTTGAAATCTCTCCACAAATTTTTACAAGTCTGGCATCCATTATGCATCTATTTTTCTATCAAGGTTATGCAAAGCTATAAAAGCAATCCACATGTATTTATCACAAAACTATGACACACAATGTAATAAGGTTAGGCACATTGGTGGAGGCCATTTTGATATTGTTTTATTTACTTTGTTTCTGCACACACTTTAATGAAGTAGGTTATTTGATCATTGAATTGGGTTTTGGTTGTTTTTCTTGTTGAATTTGATGGCTTCATACTAGGCCTCTACAATGTTGTGTTAGCTATGGGTTAATAAATGGAAAGTAAGAATGATTTAACATGTAAGGATACATCCATTGTATCATTATAATCATCATGTTAGAGTTATTTATTGGTGCTTATAATGTCATCATGCAATGTATAACGAGATAATAAAGTTTCAATAAACTCTTAAAGAGAAGCTAATAAATAATTGTCACTTGGTGTAATCTATCATCATGCAAATAAAATCGATGTGAAATATAAGTTTCTATAGATTCAACATGATATGTATAATATTGAACAACATGTATGAGAGGGGATGTTTTATCTAAAACTTTTGTCTTATGGATGTAATAGCTTTATGCCATGTGAAGTGAAAATCATAATGATATGTAGCAATATTGTGAGTACGTAAAGGGGGTATATCATCTATTCTCATCCTTCAAGGTGTGTCTCAAGGTATATCCTCACTATGTATGTACTTAGAATTATCACAATCCATATAATCATAATTATACTCGTTGATGGATATCAAGTGTTTATCTAATATGCATCATTGAGCACTAACCAACTCTATGAAAGAGGGAGAAGATGAGACATAATAAAATAAGACCATATAACACATATACACATTCTTAAAATGTGGATGCTAATAAAATTGGTTGATAGATGTAAATTTTCATTTCCCAGCAGTTCACAATTTATTCATATATATTAGAATTATTTTTTCAAATAGTTAATAAAGATCTACATTTTCTTTACTGATTGCAATATATTTAATAACTAATATCGTTCAGTTCTCAACATGTATCCTACAACACCACCTCCTTTGACTAACCCAGCAATAATAATTTACCAATAATAAATCATGAAGAACATCTTAAAGAACAAAAAAACTATACAACATATATATTCCATAGACAAAGCACAAATAATTTGCAATTCTTTGCTTTATAAGGAAAATAACCGTATCAACATATGCAAATCCATAATTATTAATATCATCTTTATTACACCAAAATTACATGCATGATTGCACATATCAGATTGCCTGGCATGTAAGTAGAAACTACAATATAAACCTTATAGCTTTATCAACAATCATTTTTTAACATGGCTTGAGCACAACATCACCGCAAAGGTCTGGATTGCCTTTAAAACTTCATCACATAACATAACATGCAACAACCAAAAGTCAAATCCAAATCATATGAATATCAATCTATAGTTTATATCATACTTTTAAGAGAACCAACCAAATGAAATAAAAAGTAAATAAATAAATTACCTATCATATCCAAATCTTGAGAACGATCCTCCTCTTAGAACAGGACCACTAAGTTGGTTGCTTGAAAGATTTCTGAGAAATTCAAGCCATAGAAAAACAAGTTCATGATGGATTTCAATTTTTCACCAAATGCACTTGACCAAATAATTGATATACATTTAAAATCTACTAGATTAATTCTGCCACCTCAATGAAATAACATCAAACATGATATATTGAATGTAGATGTATATTTACAACATTCCCTATAAAGATAATGTAGAATGCTGCAATATACAGTATAGATCAAACCATACAGAAAAACGAATGAGATCACCAAAAAACTAAAATAAAAGGATCTGTAAACCTAGATGTAAACCAGACATTTATGATTGTTAATGTTGGCATTAACAAAGATCGAAACTTTCTAAAATAGATATAAGATTTAACATTGAAAGCCCAGGAGAATGGTGACTTACAGGAAGCGGAGGTTTGATAGTTGGCCAAGTGAGGTGGGTATTTTTCCACTGAAATTGTTGTCGGAAACATCTAGGGCAAGCAGATTTTTTAATTTCCCCAAACTTGGTGGCAAGCTTCCACTCAATGAGTTGCGGTTTAAATTCCTGAAATAATAATACATGTACAGAAACGTTCAAAGAAAATCACCTTGAACTAAAACATATACACATTCTTAAAATGTCGATGCTAATAAACTTACAGGTACTGTAAGTTGGGAAGATCACCGATCCGCGGTGAGAGAGTACCAGAAAGGCCGCTTAATGCCAAATCCCTGTAAAATGCTTAGAGCATGTCAATGTTATGTGCGCTGTGTTAACTTAGAAACTTTTATATGATATAAGAAAGATATATAGACTTACACCCTGGTTACATGTTGGTTGTTGTCACAGGTGACATGAAACCATGTACAGGGATCGACCAGGGTTGGATCCCAGCTCTCCAAAACATTTTGTGGGTCATGCAGCATATTCTTCACATCTATCAGTGCATCTCCTTCTGCATTGGCATTGCATTGAATTGAAAGGAGGCTGCATACAACAAATCCTCCTACCAGAAAGTAGATAAGAATCAACATGGATGTTGATGTAACAGCCATTGAAAAATATCTGTGTTGTTCTGTTCTTCCTCGCTTCTAATTCACAGCGGATATGCTTTTCTTTGTAATGCCCCTCTGATCATGTGAATTTATACAAGATAATTTGAATTCCCAATAAGTTGTTTTGTAGTTTTCTGTATCTCCCTTTAAACATTTTCATCTTTTGGTCTCCTGTTTGTTATGAAGTACGTACCATGATGAACTATAAACATGTATTTTTGGAGTGCGATTATCTCCTGAGATTTCATTAAGAAAAGTTCATAACTGAATCTTTATTTAGGTAGTGGAAGAATCTTAAAATACGTGGTATGCTGGCATAACTAAAAGAAATGCGTCCTCAAATTCATTAGCTCTCAACGGCACAGGGAAGAAATATGGGCTTTGTTTGTTTTAATTGAAAGTCTACAAATCTCTGTAATGGTAGAAAGATATTTTGGTGCATAATGCGAAGACAAGCACCATTAAATTCGTTGGATTCAGTTACAAGGATAGTTCAATGCAGTAATAGAGGCTAACTCTACACCCATACTAGCTGACTTAGTAAAACTAAGAAAATTTGGAGAGCGTATCATTTGACTTTTGAAATCATCTGGAAGGGAGAATGATCTAAGTTTATTAATGTCCATTCAATTGTCTAGAAAATCAATGGGAAATTCCATAGCCTATATACACAAGTAATGAAGGGATTGATACTTCATAGCACATAAAGAGGCTAATAGTATAACTTTACATCTCAATTTAGTGTTACGAATAAGTAATAAACTTTAGAGATATTTTGGATTCTAATACCAAAATCGTCAATATAAAACCAACAATTAAAATCATAATTTTATTTTATTTTTATTATATCTTTTAAATTAAATCATGATTAGTAATAACATTCAAAGGTATTATCAAATGGTTGGTAAATATAAATATTTATAGTGTTTTCAATCAAACATAGATCAGGTAGACTATTTTTAAGAGTTGTTTTATGTGGTAATTGGTCAAAGAGTATATAAATATTAATCACTATTTACCATTTAATTGTTTCAATTTTTTTAATATTTCATGAATATAATATTTTAAAAGATTTTTAGTGACTTTATAAGAAAGAAACAACTTGAAAGGTACATTAATTTATTAGCATTGATGATGATTTTCAAACTACTCAACAATGACACAATAAGCGTCAACCATAAGAAAATAATAATTTATAATTTTTTAAGGCCTGTGTCTTTCAAAAAATAGTATAGCTTTTAAGATACATTTTATAATAAGCTATGTTTTTTATTATCGAACAAACAGGTTTTGAAGGGATCTTGAAACCCTTAACAATAAGATAGCAAAAGATAAAACATTAACAGAGCCCAAACAAAAAACAAAACATTGCTCACAAAGAAGAAAACAATGGAAACCAAGGCAACACAACAAAAAACCAACAAAAAACTACAAAACAACCAACCACTAGGCTAGATTCGTAAGGATCTATGTTGCCTCCTACTCCAATCTATTCATATTAAGTGCAGACTTCTAAATCTCCTAGATATTCACTAAAGCCTAGTCTGCCTTCCTTTTCAAATTCGCTCTGGTCTTGTTGTTCAGTCCCACACTATCTGACTGCCCTTCCTCTTTGTCCAAATCAAGAAACACAATAGTTTTAACATGATGAGTATCTTCCAAATTCTCCACCATGGTATTCATGGTCTCATCAGTGGATTTTAAAATCTTATGGCTCATAACCAACACTTTGTGGAGAGATTTTTTGATGTTCCTTAGCTACTCCTCTATCTCAACTTGCTTGCCTTCATGGTTTCTTTTGAAATCCTGTAACTCATCAACAATTTTCTTGAGGAACTCAACCATATACTTCTCTTCCTCTGTCCATAAATTAGTAGCCTTACCACTATCACTACCTCTATTTTTATTGTAATCATCTTTCTCGATTTACTACTCATGGCTCTCTAGTTGAGCTTAATCTCCTTAATTTCAAAGAACACCCATCTCATTAGCCTGAAAATGTCCATAGACCCATTGCAGGCTATAGCAAGAATATCAGTAGGAAATTCTCATTTCTCCTTCAAATAGTGATCCCCAGCCTTGAGATCCTAGGAAACTAGGGCCTCTCTTCTATGTAAGTAGCAAGGTAGCTAGAGTACTCAAACAAAAAATCTGACTGCAAGTCCTCATCATTCTCATCATAGGAGGGGTCCTCTAAAACCTTTCTCTTACGCTTCTTCTAGGGAGAATCACTAGATTTCCCTTCCCCCTTACTAGTAGCCCTATCCTTAGATGAAGGAGTCCAATGAGGCAAAGCCAGAATGGCTTTAAAATGATCATAAATAAGGACAAGCAATCCTTCATAGAGAATGGAATCCCTGGTAGGGTTCTATCTATGGATTTTCAAACTAGCATTTAGAGAAGAGGTGAGATAAAAAAGAAATGAAACCCTTACCTGATGCCTGAAGTGGTTAAGGAGGATGAAATGATACCTAAAGACTCTGGTATAATGGCCACCCAGAGAGACATACTCCATTAGCATGTTCAAGACCCTCCTCTAGTGCAAGACAACCATCTTTGAATCATAATAGCTTCTAGAAGTCCTTTGCAAATCCTCCCTCTCAACATCCAACTTTGGAAATTTGTTGACTACTTGGTTAGAAATCTTTTTGTCCCTATATAACTTGATACCCTTTGTAGATAGGCTCATAATCTCAGCAACTAATTGTTCATTGATGACCACTTGTTTGCCAAAAAAAATTATCTCACCATCCTTCCAATATTTGGAAAAAACCCTAGTAACCTCTGGATCCCAGCCATGGAGTTTCTCAATAAAAATATTAATGCCACCCTTTTCCAACTTCTTCATAGCTTTGGATTATTCCTTAACTATTCACTACTCACACGCTCCACCCTGCGACTCTCACCACCTATGTTGGTTGTCTTCTAGGCAAGAACAGAAGAATCTAAAAGCTCAAAAAAAAAAACACCTAAAATGCCCAAAAAGCATGCAAGACTTACATCATTCAAATGGGAAATAAAATAATTACTCATCGGCCAACTATGAGTAATAATTAACTCATAGTCCCAAGATTGCAGGGAAGGACAATTAGCCATCATTTAGGGGAATGGGGAATTGCACCTTCCCATGAACATGGTCATATGCAATTAGGGCCTTGAAATCAACCTCTAATTCATCATACCCCTACCACCTCATATTTTCCTAAGCTTTAACTCCCTTTTTGTCAAAAAAATCTACCGTCGTATTTATTTTCCGAAAAGCATGCAAAATATAACTTTTCTCAAAGTTATTAATAATTTCCTTAGAAATGTCTATCCAATTCTGTATAGACCATGATGGTTTATGAAGGCCCTTTAAGCATTTTATTATGTTATTTGAATCCCCTTTAATCAAAACATTTTTGAACTTCAATTGGCCAACTAGCTTCAAGGCCTAAAACACTCCAATTGCTTCAGCTACATGGTTGGTCTAAGTGCCTAAGGGAATCGACATTGCCACAATAAAGCAACCATTCTCATGCCTTATCACCCCTTTGCTCCTAGCTAGCCTTGGATTTCCCTTGGCCCTTACATCAAAATTGATTTTAACCCAACCAGGAGGAGGGAGACTCCAAAACATACCACCTCTAGGTCTCTTGGTAAGCTTGAAAATATTTGACATGTCCACATTAATTTTCCAAGCTTCCACCATTCTAATCGCATACTCTTGAAAACTAACCTTACCTTTTCCTTTGTTCCTGTTATTGAGCAAATTAAAGTTTTCAACCACAGCTCTTATAACCTTTCCATAGACCACTTCCTCCAAGAGAGTCACATCTCTAAAAATTATGTTATTATGTTCTTTCCAAACATCCCAGGCAAGGTGAGGAAAGATTTAGTTCCAAAGCAAATTCAACACCTAAATTTTTGAGGGAGCCTTCCATTGATTATAAAAATCCAAGATAGTTCCAATAAAAACCTAGCTAAGATCCCACATTTGCAAAATCCTACACCAAATAGCATGAGCAAAAGGACAAAGGAGAAAAATATGTGAGGAAGTCTCCACCTCAGCATAGCACAAGTAACACCTAGTAGGAAAAGAGAAACCCCTCTTATAAAGATTATCATTAGTCAACAGTTTGTTCTAAAGGAGAATCCAAACAAACATGTTGACTTTCGGAGTAAGGTTGTGCACCCACACCTTAGCCAAAGAAAGGTAATGGAGGAAAGAGTAACATGAGGCCATCGCAGAAGAGACAAAATAGATTCTTGAGGAAGACAACTTCTAGACCAAAGATTCCTCCTGACCCTGTGAACTAACCCTGACAGAATTAAGAAGGGCCTGTAGAGGCTGGATATCCAAACTAATTGAAGAAATCTCAACCCACTAATTATTCCTCTAGTAATCCCCAACCAATCATCCAAACGTAGATTTATAGTCCTCCATATAATTCCCAAAGGTTAGGAGATTACACAGACAATCATTACCAATCCACTGATCTTCCCATAACTGTATTTTATTTCCATCTCCCAACTTCCAACAAGCTTCTTTACTAGCAAAGTCCCTAGCCTTAATGGTGTTGTCACATAGGGAGGAACCAATGGGCAGATTCTGAGAGTTAAGAAAATCTTGAAAAGAATCAGCCCCCCACAAATATTTGTTGTGCCAGATAGTATTCCATTCACAAGTGTCTGCAAAAGTTCTCCAACCTACTTCGTAAGAAGGGTTTTATTAAACACTTTGATGTTCCTCAAGCCAAGACCCCCAAACTTCTTAGGTTTGCACACATTCTCCCAAGCAATGAATAGGATCCTCTTCTTCTCCTCAACCCCTGACCAAAGAAAATGTTTTTGGATCTTTTCAATGATCTCATCAAACTTAGCAGGGATCTTAAACAAAGGGTGTAAATAGACAAATTCTGAAGAGAAGCCTTAAGTAACAAAACTTTACTAGCTTGACTCAAGAGGGCCCCTTTCTAGCTAGCCAACTTCCTATTAAACCTATCCACAAGAGAGATCTAGAAAGAATCTAGGGGTTTGGACCCTAAAGGAAAACCCAAGTAAGTAGAAGGAAGAGAATTAACACAACAGCCTAAATTATTTGCAATCTTCCTCTGTCTATGTTTAGGGGTATTGAAAAAATAGAGGGAGCTTTTGGCCCTATTAAATTTTTTCCCTGAACCTTCCTCATAATGTACAAGACAACTCTTTATAGCTCTAGCTTCACCAATAGTAGCACTTCCCATAAGCATCGTATCATCCACAAACAGCTGGTGCAAATAGGCCAGGTTTTTCGAAGAAGGTTTTAAACCTTTCAAATTGCCCTCCATCACTTTTTTATGTAGAATCCTTCCTAGAATTTCTGCCATCAGGGTAAAGAGAATAGGAGACACAAGATCCCCTTGTCTGACTCCTCTTGACACACTAAAAAAATGGGAAGGAGAGCCATTGATTATGATTGAAGTACTGGTGGTAGAAATCAATTCCCATATCATTTGTGAAAATCTTTCAAAGAACCCAAAGGCTTTTAACTCTTTAATCAAAAAATTCTAGTCCACCCTATCATAGGCCATAGCCATATCCAACGTGAGCAAAAAGACTTGGTTTTTTTAAGCTTCAAGGGAGTAGATATTCTCATGAACCGTAATAATAGAATCCAAAATTTGTCTTCCTGGAACAAAACCACTCTACTCGGGAGAAATCAACAACAAAAGAACCTTGAGAAGCCTAGAGGTAATCACTTTAAGAATGATCTTATAGAAAGAATTGTATAAGCTGATAGGTCAGAAAGAATCAAAAGTATTAGCACCAAGGAATTTAGGAATTAGAGCAATAAAAGTAGCATTAACCTCTTTCAACAATTTCCTAGCTCCAAAAGACTCCTTAACAACACTAGTCATATCATTAGCCACGATTTCCCAAAATACTTGGAAAAAGAATATGGGGAACCCATCTAGGCCAAGGGCCTTATTCCCTTTGAAAGAAAAAACCACCTTCCTAACCTCATCCTATGAAGGGATATCCATCAAGAGTCTATTTTGATGCTCATTCAAAATATTAGGAATAGCCTCAATAAGAGTTTTCTAAGCTCTCACATCCAACTCCTCTCCTAAAGAAAGAAGGTTAGCAAAGAACTGAATAGCCTCACTCCTGATCTCTTCCTCCTCAATTTTAACCCCATCCTTTATAATGTAGGAGATGTGATTGGAGGCCCTATGTTTCATGGTGGTTAGATGGAAAAACCTAGTGTTCTTATCCCCAGCAGAAAGCCAAATAGATCTAGATCTATGTTTCTAGTAGTCCTCTTCTTTTGAGATAATATCATGATATTTTGAAAAAAAATCATTTTCGTTAGGAAGGGAGTCTCCTGCATAACCTTCTTTCTCGATAGGGTCCTGAATATCCTTTAAATCCTACTAGATATCATCCTTAGACTCAAAAATATCCCCAAAAATTTCCTTGTTCCAGGTCCTCACCTTGGTTTTGACCTCACCAAGCTTCTTGGAAACTCTAAACATGGCAGTCCCACTAACATTTATATCCCAACATTCTTGAATGCAATTAAAGATTATAGGATGAGACAGCCACATTTTTTCAAATGTAAAAGGAAAATTTCTCTTACCTGACATAGAATCAGCCACAAAACTTATAGGGAAATGGTCTGAGCCAATTATGGAGAGAGAATTTAATGAGAAAAAGT
The DNA here is from genome assembly GCA_007258455.2 of Sequoia sempervirens. Lineage (NCBI taxonomy): Eukaryota > Viridiplantae > Streptophyta > Pinopsida > Cupressales > Cupressaceae > Sequoia > Sequoia sempervirens. The sequence continues at coordinate 72,748 of VDFB02300963.1, forward strand.
AGTCCTTCAACCAGTTATCTGAAATTAAGGCGCTGTCAAGCCGAACTTGAATAAGATCATTCCCATCCCTCCTGTTAGACTAGGTATAGGTAGCCCCCTTGAGGTCCACATCATGCAAACATTGAGAATTTATAAAGTCCATCAAATCCATCTTACTATCCAACTATATCTGAGATCGACCAAATTTTTTTGGACCCCAGCAAAGGTGTGTTAAAATCCCCCATAATAATCCAGTTCTCATGCAAAAAACATGATCTAAAAGACTCAAGTCTTTTCCAAAAACTCCTTCTAGCAGACTTACTATTGGTCACATAGATATTAGACAAGATCCAGCTAAAATCATATCTGATATGCTTAAATCTAGTAGCCACATGATTGGCATCTTCCAAAATTGGAGTACCTTGAATATGATCTTGATTCCAAAAAGTCACTAAACCCCTAGAGGCACCATCTAAACTCTTGCCCTGTACACCACCATTCTTGAATATCTTAATCTTCTCCACTTGATATTTGGGCATTTTGGACTCCTGAATAATTAAGATGTCAGGCTTATGATCCCTAGCAAAATTGCACAAAATTTCTTGTTTATGTGAACTATTTAGTCCCTGAATGTTCCATGACATAAACTTCATTTTTTACATGGGGTTCTGCATAAATCCAGGATGGTTTTTTTATTTCCATCTGTAATTTTTTGAAATAATTCCTATTCTCTATGCCAGTTAGTTGATTTTTTACCCAAGAACCTCTCAGAACTCCCATGTTTGCTTTTGATTTGTTTCTTGTAGAAACCCCCACTGTATTATTCTCCTTTTTTCTCTTCTTCTTCTCAACTTTAGTGTATAGGCTCTCCTCTTCAAGATCTAGATACTCTAGACCCATAAACTCCTACCCATCCATAATGTCATCTACTACAACAGTGCTATTTAGTAGATAATGGCTAACATCATTCCCCCTTGGGAGATCTGACCGAGTTCCCAAAAGTAGATTTCATAATCTCCAGAGAGCTTTGAGATCCATCTTGACTAGAAGAGTGAGAAATATTTTCCCCGGACTTCTCAGAATCATCCATCCCTCCTGCCTTACTCTAATCAGAATGGTATGTTTCCTCACAACTATTAGTCACTGAGTCTGGAATTACATTCAAACTTACATTTTTCTTTACAACAATCCCTCTTTCTTCTTTTTCCTCCTCCTCCTAGGAATCCCTTGTTCTCAAGTCTATATTTTCTCTATTAGGTTCATTAATCTCTCTTTCAAAATTTGCAATATTATTAGTGCCTTTGCGTAATTTCTCAACTTTTTTATCTTCTAGACTAGGGATACACTCCCCACTTATTTTCTGGCCTTCCACAATGTTGTATCTTCTATTATCCTCCTCCTGGGGCTTCTCCGCTATTTTGTCCTTCCACATCTTGGTCTCCTTAGAAACCACCTTCTCATTAGGTTTAGGCTTATTGTTCGAACATTTCTTCACCAAGTGCCTAGCTTTTTTACAAGTAAAGCACACAAAAAGGAGAGTCTTGAACTCAACAGGTTGATTCCATTTTCCAAGTTTTGAAACTATTTCAATCGATGAGGGTAGATCTAAGGATTGGGTAATCCCCACACATATTCTAGAAAAAACCAGCCTCTTTCTAGATGAAGTCATAGTGTCAATGGATAGGAGCTCCCCAAAGGAATTAGCAATTCCCTTGAAAACATCCTCATTCCAAAATTCTAGTGGTAACCTAGTAAATGGACCCAAACAAGCACTACCTCAAAGGAAGCATTTGAGAAATCCATATTTGGGGACCACTTCTTGATAGCTAGAGATGACTTGCTAATGACCCAAGCACCAATGCATAGAACTACCAATTTATCCTCTTCACAAGAGAAAGAAAAGGAGAAAAAACCTTTAGGTAGAGCCGTAACCTCTACTTGCCCTTTGACTCTCCATCTCTTCTTAACAAAGTCCCTGGCAACCTCAATATTTGGTCATGGACTCATAAATTTTCCAACCAATGATGAATCCATTAGAGAAATGTTATGGTCAATTAATAGGTTAGGGACAAGAATAACAAACTTCCCACTCGTAGGGGATGAAATATTGCTTACCAGAGGAAAAATGGAATTCCCCACGAGCTTGGTTCCAAACAGTGAAACCCACTTCTTTAGATCATCTCGTGAGTGATCCCACAATGTATTGTCCTCATCCTAGTTTCCAAGGCACCCAGACCCAAAAACCCCATCCTTCGAAGAAGAGTTAGGGGAAACCTTACCTTTGGATGCCACCTTTCCACCTATATCCTCGCCTTTGTCTAGGCCCCAGTCCTCAGACACTACTTCCCCTGATTGTCATCTATATTCTCATCTGCCACATCCCAAAAAGGACCATCCCCTAGCCCAAATCCAACAACCTTCGAACTAGACAGCCGTTGCTACCCAGGAAATTCAAATCCTCTTTCTAGCTCACCCATCATTTAAAATGCAAATAAGTTATGTTAAATACACATTATTCATAGAAATTTTTAAAAAATCATAAACGTGTCTTTTTTGTGTCATACACATTGTTAGATGAATTGAATCATATATTGAATGCATTAAATATTTAATGTTTGCTTGTTATCACATATTATTTTCATAGAATTTCATTGTGTTGTGTACAAGGCAACACTGGATGAATAAATGTTGATTAAAATACTCAAATAAATAGCAATAATATTTATTATAACAGCACAAAAACATATAAATATCATGAGCATATCATAGAGGAGATTATAATAAGAAATCATATTATAGTTAGCATTGTGAACATAATATATTACATAAATAATATTTTGTACACAAATAAAAATAAATAGACACAATAGAATTAAATAAATAGATTCAAAATTACAATATGATAAATTGATGAAGACAATTGTAAATTATTAAAATTGGCAATTTGACATCAAGATATCATGAACATTGTAATGAAAATGGAATGAGACTACAAAAAAAAATTAACATATCAAATGAAAACTATTGATATGTGCATTTATTTTTTTGAACCATCTTTTCATTATTTTCGCACTACTCTAGTAAGTCTTGTTTTTTGTTAACATAAAAAATGTATGCCAATGTGCTTCTATTGAAGGAAATACACATAGTCATTCAAAATATAACTTAAGATTGTAATTAATTCTTAAAGGTTTCACCTTTCAAACAATACCTTATCATGTGCATACATCTTGGGGGTTTGTAAATTATCCAAATATGATATATTATATCATGTTATTGTTATGAGAAATGAGATTATTTATAAATATTATATGGGTAGGTATAAGGGCTTGGTAAGCACGAGAAAAAGTTGTATGTTGCTTAGAATTGGTGTTCTAAATTCCCTATAGATTATTTTATTCAATAAGAAGAAATATCATTCACTATGTTAGTCTTACCAAGGTTATGAATCTTTACTTTTTTACAACACACAATTGAAACAACATAATCCTAGTGGTTCTTACTTAATATTAACTCTTTGAATGTAGTTGAACAATGAAATAATGATCACACCAAGGTCGTAGAATTTGTACAATCTTACAATTTTCAAGAAATAAATAATTGGGAACCTTTTTCTTGTGCTTTGACACTACCTAGAAGTATAACTAGGTATCCTTAAAACCCTTCTATTAAAGTGTAGATTAATATGCATATTATAATCAAAAAATATAATGCTAAGAATATTCAATGTTGTTAAAACAATATGGAAAGGTTATGGGAGTTGACATGCACAATTGATTTTAACTAAAAATATTAATGTACTTATGGCATTTATCATAGCTACACTAGGTTTTCTATGTCAAGAATTTAATGAATGGTATGATAACTAAAAATAATTTTATCTCAAATGTAGGTGTGGCAAACATCCACAATGGATAGGATATAAATAATACCCTAGGATATATAAAATGTAACTAAGAGAATGTTACATGGTGTACAAATACGATGTTTCAATTTAGTGGAAGTATCTTGGAAACTTATAGCATCCAAGTTCAATAACTATGATAAATCATAAATGTAAATTAAAATAACCACAAACGAGATGCAAACCATAACACTTGAGATATATGGGGGGAAATTCTAATGACAAAAAAATCCACACTAAAGATATCAAAAGTTTTATTAATCTTTCTAATAAAATATACAAATATGAATTCTCTCTAAATTCTTACAAAAGTTTCCTATTAATACAACCTACAAAATAACTTATCCAACCTCCTAGACTAAATCCAATTTATACGACACTTATAAACTAGGACTTTGTAATGGTCTTGGAAACCATTTACAAGTCTAAGAAAGTATGACACCCAAATTGGTTAGACTCAAATTCTAAAACCTACCTTAGTCTATAATACCTTGACTATTAATATCATATTCCTTACTGAAAGGAAGCTAAGGTAGTAGAATGAATTCCTACACTAATCTTGAGAGGTGAACAATGCAAAAATTTTATAGACATTTAACAATTATATAAACTTAAATAGAAATAGACATAAATATCTTTCATACCACAACACAGTAATTTATGTGTAGAAAACCCTTTTGGGAGAAAAAACCCACACTCCAAAAGCCACCTAATCAAGCACTCAAAGCACTCAAATCACTCCAATCAAACGTTCAAATCACTATTTCAAGCAAGATTGAAAGTTCAAGATCCACATCCATTGAAGCCATTTCATGCAAGTTGCATACTTTCATCTCAAAGCTTATTCAAACTTTTGCTAATTAGTAAAATTGCTTTATTCATTTTTCATTCCCTCTTTCATTATTTTATTCATTTCAATGTTTGACTACCAAAACAAGATTTGACCAAGGAAAACCCCCATTCACCAAAAACAAAAATAAATTCCCTCATGTTTTGTTTGTAGATCTAGGTGGAAGAAGGCTTGAAGATCTGTTGAAGAGAAATTTTGAAGTTGAAAAAGTTTCAAAGATTTTCATAAAAGTTGTCATCTCGCATAAAATCATCTACAAAATTTATTTCTAACATTGTGATGCTCACTTTGACAAAATGGAAGATTCAAAATTATATCATAGGCTCTCAAAAGTTGTATAAAATCTCTTTAATAATGGACCCATTTTCCCCTAGTTGAATGAGTCCCAGTCAACCTTCAGAAACATGAAAGGTACACTTAGATCCACCCTTCTTTGATCCACAATTTGATTGTAGGTTTTGTCAGTACTATTGAGTTTAATCTTTTTGTTTCAAGTGTTAGATTGCATTTTGGTGTTAGTTTACTATTTTTAGATTCTCTCCCCAAAGTGCTATTTGACCTTGACCCTTGTCCTTCAATCATAATGAAATTTGTAGATTCACATCTTGAGTTGACTCACCTATGGTTTTTAAGTTAATTCTTTGTGTGGATCTCATTTCCTAATGAAATAAAGGAGAATAGGTCCATTTCTTACCATATTTGGTTACAACACACTTAACTCCCAAAACCTTATTTTCCTATGATTCATTTAAATGGTGAACAAGACATTTGAGCGTTGTATCTTTCTAATTTTGGAGTCTATTTCAGCCCTAGATCTATATCTTCATTCATTTGCATTTCATTGCATTGCATTGAATTGAATCTCTTTTATGGTTTCTTAACTTGCATTAGTTTGCAACTCATTTAGGGTTTTAGGTTTACATTTTTGCATGCTTTAAATCTAGAAAATACAAAAAAAATCAGTCATTTTACAAATTATTTACATAGCATTTCATCATCGTTAATTTAAATATTTGAAAATTGAATGAAAGTTGCATATCAAATTAGGTCTTCTAGTTTGTTATTTATGACTATTTTGCATTTGTATTTAGACTTAATTTTATAGAAAATTCAAATTGTAACCACATGTCTTAGTCGAAAGTCTAAAAACCACAAGAATTAACTTAGAAACCTGTAACTTCATTTTTCAAAGCCCTCGGCTAAGACCCATTCACCCTTGGGAAAATGAGTATGCGATTACCTAGGGCTTTTTCCTATATTTCTTGGCATCCAAATCTATGTTTTTGTATTCTATTTTATAGTTTTCAGTTTGTTGTTATAGTTTGTAGAATTTTTTTATCTCAAGTTGATCATATTAAGATTCATTTGATAAATTTAGTGCATTGTGTGAATACAAAATTATATTTAAAAGACATCATTTTTAGGTTTTTGTATAGAATAATCTCAAGTGTTTAGAATCTTAAAATTGATTTTACATATTTTCATTGCATTCATTGTTACTTGCATTTATCTAGTACCTATCTTCCATTTTAGGTCCACCTAGTTTTTTGAAACTTGTATGAGCTTCACAGCTTGGTGTCCTATTGCCAATACTATTGTGAGATGTAGTTTGAGACTCATGTCATCCTACAATACACCATTCACCATGGATATGAGGTTTTCTAGCTCTTTTACTCATAGTGTTTCAACTCTAGTCAACCCTCTATGGATCATAGCTTTCATACCTCATTTCCAATGACTTCCTTACCAACAACTAATGTGCATGATGTCAAAACAATGGTTTTTAATGCCTCTCAAGAGATCAAAAGAAATATCAACGAAGAATTGAAATGTTTGCAAGAATTTGTGAGATCCAAACATATTGCTAGTAATGTCATTCCTGTCATAGGAAACATAAGAAATATTCTTAAGCATGAACAAGGAATAGAGTTTATATGTAGTCTGGTCCATATCATTAAACATAATTTTCCCTCTCCCCAACTAGCCTTAAATAAATTTCCTACATATGAGAGAGATTCAATAAAAGAATATGCAATTCCTAATACATCCCTTCCTGAAAAGGGAAAGGCTTGATATTAGAAGATCCAATTGTTGACCATAATCACAATCATACCATTCTTAATGGGAAAGATTTTTTATTCCAAAAGATCATTTCCAAAGACCAACTAATTCATCATAAGGATCCAATGATTACCTTATATCCTTCACCATCAACTTAGTCAAATATCGAACCAAAGAAGAAACCACATCAACATTACAAAACCAAGCAATAAAAGAAGTTTGATCCTCTTGAGGTCTTATTGAAAATATCCAAGATAGAGAATGATTTCTACACTCTTTTACATTAGGCATTAATTAAGCTACCTCCCCAACCTAAACAATTAACACCATGTAACAAAGTGATCAAAATGAACGATAATGTTCCTATCATTGATTTTTTGGATATCATATCGATAATTGTCATGGTTTAAAAGAATTATTGAAGAAATTTAAATCCCCTAGGGATCCAACTTGACTCAAATTACTTGAACTTTTCTTCTTGCCATGTAATAGTTGTAGGATCATACCATACTCACAATTTCATGCTTTAAAAATCATTTTCTTTATTGCAAGGAGTTGATTCTCATCACCCATCTCAGCTTATCCTTTCCTTGCACTTAGTGGGGTCAAGGGGTTAGATATCCTTGTCCTAGTTTGGCACTTGATGATGTCCCTTTGGCTAGTTGTCTGCCTCTCACATGTACTAAACAAGATTGGGATATAGACAACCTACTATAGGTTGACTCACATGTGCCTTACAATTCTTTTGTCTTTGATTTTCTTTTTCATGTTCTTTCTACGATTACATGTGTGTAATTTGATCCCTTTGTATTGTTCTATTTGATGTATGTCTTCATGTTCATTACTCTATTTGTATCTACATTATTCTATATGTCATAAACATTCATCTATTCTTTGTATTGTGCTTTCCTTTTGGGGATGATGCAAAGTGTCAAGACCTTTAGATCTCTTCCATGTTGAACCAAAAGCCTTTTATTTTTTTCTCTCTTTATGTGTCTTTCTTCTAGTTCTATGAGTATTTTGGGAATGATGTATTTTTTGTGCTCTATAACAACATTGTAGCAAAGACATATCGACCCCAAATCTATGGATCCCTTATGTTCTTGGGATTTCATTTTAGTGGAAACCCCTTCCTCTCTTTTTCATGACGTAGCTTCATTTGGAAAAATATGACTTGGCATAGGGATTTCCAAATAAGATATCATGTTCTCTTTAATTGTTAGTATTGATCATTTGCTACTTTAAAGTAACTTGCTCACAATAATCGTGTTACCAACTTCTTTAAAGTAGGGGCATACATCAAGGCATTATTATTATTATTTTTAAATGGCATTCTTATGTTTCATTATGTGATTTTATTACTTCTTGTGATGTTCCTTTTTCTTGGTGGTTTCATTTGGTTTGATGTCCTTTGAGAGTGTGACCTTTCTTGGCATACAACTTTCCTCTTAGTGGTGATGCTAAGCGTTGCATTCCTTAAGTTGTGAATCTTTTATCCTAGACTTATCCTCTCTTGGAGACATTAGGCATGATGATCCCTAGGAGAAGACCTTACATGAACTAAGTGAAATCCCTTTGAACATGTTTACTTGTGTTTCTATTCATAAGTGTCTAGCATAGCATAGCTTGCTAACCTTGTGAAGCTTGAACCTTTTTCAAGGCCACCAAGCATAACACACTTTGCTTGCCAATGGAGTTGTGCCTTGTTTGTTCATAGGTTCTTAGCATAACACAGATGGTTAGGCTTTATGAAGCTCAAATTTTTATTTTTATTTTGTGTTGCCTTACTGAAGTTATTAGAGGGATAGATTTGGTATGGTATGGGAACCTAATAAGATTCTCTCATTTGTAACCCTTTGTGTTTTATTTTGTGGTGCTTTATTTAAGTTGTTGGAGATATAGATTTGGCATGGTATGGGAGCCTAATAAGATTATCTCATTTTCCACCCTTGGGGGCTCACCTAGTGGACACCTAGAGTTTACTAGCTTATGTAATCATGGATGTTGTCTACATAGTGGATAGCTAGAGTTCCACTTGTGAACATTTTTGGACAAGCAGTTGAGGCATGTTCCACATCATGTTGGATAGTTGAGGCTTCATCCACCTTTTCTAATTTTTTTCTCTTTCTTTGAGTCTTTGACATTCTATAATTGAGTATCTTGTTTTTGAAAGAGGAAAAAATGGGTTTTATAGGGACCCAAAACCACAAAGTTTACAACTAAGCTTGGGACTTTAAAATTTCTATTGTCTCAAGTTCCATGTCATTCATTTCCTGAACCCCCCTCTTTAAGATCTGGACCATCTGAGAAGTAGGAGGCACTTTCCTATTAAGGTTGGCACGGGTCCTCTTTTATAGTCATTGGTCCTCATTCTTTCTTTTATCCTTATCCTCTTCCAAGTCAACAACTAGCAAGCCCTATTGCGATTTTTCTAACTTTTTAGACATTGCATTAATGATAATGATATTGTGCCTTGCCATTCTATGGTTTTGTTCCACAACAATTTTATTATAACAATGTCAGCTTCCAAAATCTTATACTTGTCATCAATGTCATCATCTCTTGTCCCAGTATTGTTCTTTTTCCATTTTCTTTCTTCATTGTTTAGAGATGACAACTTTAGATCTAGTTCCTCCAACTTGCTATTTAAAACCATGTTTCTGAGATTAAGATAATTGATTTCTTGATAATCCCATTTCATAACCCTAAAAATATCACCAATGCCACATCTAGCAGAGGCAAGGATATCTCCAGACTGAACTCTATCTAAAATGAGGTTGAGATCACCCTCATATTATTTATCATTGTTGCATACATATATATGTTTAACAAAGGCATGTGGACCTCTTTGTGCCTTTCTTGGTTTTTCCATGAGATCTTAGATCTTGGGGGCTCTTGAATTATTTATCTTAGATCAAGAAGAATGCTACAACTTCCAATATTTATTTTTGATTATTTATATTATTTTCTATTTCATAAAGGAATTACCTAGTGTAGTGACAGAAAATGTAACTTTTTACATTTTCTCACTTGCTTGGGCCCTCCTTATTAAATTGGACTTAATTGTGCCTTAATTTAATGTTGTAAAATGTATTTATTTGCACTTTCATACTTACTAAATGGATCCTTTAATTTATTTAGGTTAATTATGCATTAATTGGGCCTTTAATTCATTTACCAAGCCTATTTAATTACATTTTCTGAAGAGAAAACCCAACATTCATTAATGCATAAACATAACACTTTACATTGAACAATGTGTGTCCTAGCTTTAGGGACCTCGGACCCATTTTCCCATAGGTGAATGGGTCCTCCCTAGACTTTAGGAGTTAAATTTAACTTATGTTTTTGATGGTATTTTAACATATTCATATCTATAATTCCATGTCATCTTGTGATATTTTATTTTAGGAAAATTGAGGATGTACGTAACTATAAATATAAGGTTATTTCACTATGTTTCGCCTAATATTTTCAAGAGAGAAAGCTATATTTTCAAGTGTTCAATTACAAGAGCTAAAGTGGTGATCAAAGGAATTCAAGAGAAGATTTATCAAAGTTTTATTGTAGCATCCAAGATCCAATTATCATGTCAAATTCTTCTTGCATCATAAATGTTTTTGGAGCTAATATGGTTATGTAGATTTCATGATCCAATGAAGCATTTAGAGCACTATTTCAAGCAACATTCAAAGTTCAAGATCCAAATCCATTGAATTCATTTCATGCAAGTTTTAGACTTTCATTCCAAGGTTTATTCAATGGTTTTTTGAGTAGTAACATTGCTTTGTTCATTCCTCATTCCAAGTTTCATGATTTTACTCATTTCAATGTTTGATTACCAAAACAAGGTTTGACCAAGGTAAACCACCATTCACCAAAAAAGACATTTTTTTCCCTCTCATGCTGTGTTTGCAGATCTAGGTGGAAGAAGGATTGAAGATCTCTTGAAGAGAAAATTTGAAGAAGTTGACAAAGTTGCAAAAAAAATTCATAAAATTTGTCATCTCATGAAAACTCATCTAGAGAATTTGTTTTTGAAATTTTGACACTACAACTTGCACAAATTGGAAGATTCAAATCTATATTAGAGGCTCCTAAAAGTCGTAGAAAATCTCTGATACTGGACCCATTTTCCCTAGGTGAATGAGACCCAGTCAACATTCAAAATGTCATTTTTGGTGGGAGGTACACTTAGATATGCCCTTCCACTAGTACATAAATAGCAATATATGACTAAATAAACTACTAAAAATTGCATATAAATTCCTAACTTTAGTCACTTGACTAATAGTGGTTTATTTGTAGTCATTTATAACACCACTAAATTTATGACTAAACAATTTTAGTGATTTATTTAGTCATTTATTTTAGTCATTAATTTGGTCATTGATTTGGTCATTGATTTGGCCATTTATTTAGTCATATTTTTTAGTCATTAATTTTACTCATGTGACTATTTTAGTGGTTTATTTGTATTCATTTATAACACCACTAAATTTATGACTAAACTATTTTTGTCATTGATTTGGTCATTGATTTAATCATAATTAATTTAGTCATTTATTTAGTCATGGTAGTGATTTGTTTAGTCATATATTTAGTCATTGATTGTTGTTAACTGGTCATATATTTAGTCATTATTTTAGTCATTAATTTAGTCATATATTTAGTCATATATTTAATCATTAATTTAGTCATGTATTTAGTCATTCCTTTAGTCATTACAAGTCAAATATAACTTAATTAATCCTCACAAATTTATACATATAAACTTCAAGTATCATAGATATTCAAATGTTAAAAAACACCATGAAATGAAGACTAGAGGAGCCACAACATAGTATTTATGAGTGGAGAAAAAACCACTTTGAAAATTTACTTCATTAAGCCTCATTGGCAAATCAAAATCTCATTGGTTACATTTAATGTCTCAGTTACACTGTATAACATACAGACACTATATAAAAAGAATACTCCTATTTTCATATACTTATATTGTTTTCCCCTTCCTTAATTACAATCCTTTTGGAAGGGAAGCAACCTCCTATAGGGGCTCGACCCATTTAATCCCCTTTCAAATCCATAGCTTTCCGGCTGCTATTGGTTTTAGATCCTCCAAACTCTTCCTTATTGGTATTCACCTTTCACTTCTTCAATTTCAAGCTACAAGTTGCAACACAACATTAAACTTATTAATTAGATTTGACATCTAAGAAAGAAAAATAAATTTCAAACATTATCAATTTAGTAAAAAAAATCATCAATTTCAAATATCAAAGTAATTGATCCTTCACTCTCTGCATCCTCTACTACAATCAAAAGAGGCCTTTGTTTATGTGATAAATGCAACAAGAGAATAAATTTCATGTGATGAATCTCACATACTTCTATGAAACTGAGAGAAAATCCATCTAAAAATTTTCTTACCAACATTCTCTTATAGATCTCTATAATGGTTAAAGGTCATGCCTTTGTCTTTGTATATGCATCAATTCCATCTATAGCCTACATTGTTTAGGAATAGTTATAAAGATTTCAACAAAACTTTTAAATTAAAATAATGAAAACTAAATGTTCATCAATTTCTTTGGTTAATACATGCATATTAAAACTTCTTTTAGGGAAACATGTCCTGTACAAATCAATAGTATGTTTGATTTAGGGATTGTATATGGTCAACATGTTTTGTTTGATTCTGTTATTCCTTATTTCATAAATTATATTTCAACCATAAACTTTTGTGTAAGTATCCCATATATCATTCTATACCAAATATGATAAGAGAAAATGTATTTCATCTTCTACTCTAGTTAAATTTATTCACCATAAAAAATCTAGTGAATAGTATGGAACACTATCTAAATAAACAGGACTAAAAAATTTAAATTAGGATAAATGGGATCTTGGGCTCAAAAGAAATTCAACACTATTACTATCAACATACATCAAGCAAGAGAAGGAAAAATAGCTTAGCATAATTATTCATGAATAAAATTATGAGAAAAAGGGTGTACTTATTACCATAGAATAAAATCTGAAAGAAATATGACCTTCTAGTCTGGAGTTTCACAAAACACGATAAAGGATACAATAAAATTAGTTTCTAGATGAGAACATGTTGATTCAAAAAAAGATGAGAATATGTTGATTCAAAGATAGGTGAAAACACATTATTACATTCTTTTAAGAAATTTAAATAGGATCCTGACTTAATCAATGATCTAGCATGTCATTTGAGTAGGGAAAATCCTCTTTCCTTATGGACATAGGTGATAGAATTGAACTTTTACATTCAAAAATAGGAAATATTATATATAGTAGTGGAAACCCCTTCTCGCATCTATGGTTGGAGAGTTTTCTAGGTCAATGGGACCACATTCATTTTAGGTGTGACCACTATGATAACACATATTGGGAGTGGTAATCTATGGTGATAGCTTTGAAATCCTTATTGTTGTTTGTGGTTCAAAGTTGAGAATTCTAAAAAAATGAGTGCAAGCATGTAAGCCTTGAGCATTGGCAATGCAAAATCATAAACATCTAATCTTTATTAAATGGTAAAATATAGACAAATAATTACCTAGTTGAGTTTTATTAGACTAATTTCTATATGAGTGAGAATGTTGTTGGGATTATTTGTACAAAGAATCCTCCTAAATTCCAAGATTGACTTTCCCCTTCACAATTACTCCTAAATGCCAAGATATTATGGTTGGAAATGCTCTGATATAAATGTATGCAAAATGTGGAAATGTACACAAGGCACATGAACTCTTTGATGGAATGCCTCAAAGACAAGTTTCTAAATAATTGAATAATTAATCTCTCTATCTACATTGACTATTTTATGATTGTGTGTTATTACAATTGTAGTTGCCCATAGGATGAATTTCATCACTTTTGGTTGTTCTATACATCACTGCCATTTGATAAGATCAATATAGGGGTAGACACTTTTGGGAAAGGCTTGGTGAACCAACCACCTGTAGCCATATTATAGACAGCCATTACAATGAAACTAGTCAGCAACCTGCTACTCCCATACTCACTTGACCCTATGTATGAGGGGGGCTCTTATTATTTTGCACTTTATTTTTGCATCATTAAGGAAACAAACCTCTTAGTGAACGATAGGTTCCAAGTCTTCATTAACGATTATCGAATAACATACTGGCTAAAATTTACTTCATTTCTACAATGATTGGCTAAAAAGGCTTTAGAAACTTTCAAGAAAATGCAATTAGCAGGTGTGAAGCCAAATTCCACAACCTATCCCAGCATCCTCCCTACCTATGCTAAAATGGGAGCTTTGGAGTAGGGTATGAGCATCCATCAGAGCATAATAGATGGGGGATTTTTGTTAGATATTATGGTTGGAAATGCTCTCTTAGACATGTATGAAAAATGTGGAAATGTACACAAGGCACGTGAACTCTTTGATGGAATGCCTCGAAGAGATGTCATCTCATGGAATGCAATAATTTAAGGATATGCACAAAATGGATTTTGCAAGGATGCTCTCAAAATATTTGAATTAATCAAGCACTCTGAAACATATCGTAACATTGTAAGCTTTGTTTGTATTATCGGATTATTGGTGGGATTGATTTTTTTGTCCCACCAAAATTTACTTCTCCCACTGATGAATTATGTGCCTAAGTTTTATTGGAGTATCAGAGGGATTGAGCTTTTTTTCCCACAGAAATTTACTTCTCGCCGATGAATTATGTGCCTATTATCAGAGTATCAGAGGAATTGAGCTTTTTGTCCCACCGATATTCATTTCTCCCTCTGATAGAATATTGAATCATGTGATCTTTTGTACTTCACCATATAGGAGAGACCATACAAAGATTCCCACCGATGTGCCCATGTTTCTCCGATGAAGTCTTTCCTGATACCTTTAGTTGTACTAGTTGTTAGGGTTTATGTTTTATCTTCTTATAGGATGCGAGCAAGCCATTTTCACATCTTGCAGACACTTCTTAGCTGCCTCCATGCATTTCTTGAAGAGATGTATGTTCCAGACACCAAATTCTCAAATTTTAGAGTGCTTGAGGATTGAAGGAATTGAGAGATTGAATCCTCTTTTTTGTGAAATTTGTTCGTGAGGTTCAATGGTGCTCCTGATTGATATCAGGCTCAATGTTAGAGATGCCCATGCTAACAATAGAGGCCTTTTTGGAAAATCAATATATGGATATTGAACCCACCATGCCAGTTTGCCAAGATTATGGTACCATTATCCAATCATCTAACAAACAAGATCAAATCACTTAAATGAAATAATGTTTTGGAACCTTCCTAGACTCTTCCATTGGAAATGCATAAAGCACAATTGCTTGAAGTAGCCTAGCAGTTATCAAATCTATGTCTCTATATACATTTGGCATGAATTTATTTGATTATAAACTTGGGAAGAAACTATACCATTAGGGCATCTAGTCAATCATCATAAATACGTATCGAATTGTGTTAAATAAGGAACTCGGTCAAAAATAGGAAATCTCTAGAATATTGAAAAGTAGTGTTTAGGGAACATGCTTTGCCATGGAATTGGAACCTATATCTAAACAAAACTATAGTAAATTGCACATACAAATTCCCTAAAAATTCTAACGCATTAGCAAGATGACATGAAACCACAAACTCTATGTTTTTCCACTTCCTTGACCTAGAAAACTGAGCTTTATCTTGTACAATTTAGAAGATCAAGGAATATATCTGCTTGATAATTTATTAGTCTATGAAACATTGGGTGAACTAAAGCTTGTTATGATAGTTTTTAATTTTAATAACCAATAGTTTTGTTGAAAGTTTCCCTTGAAAAATTGACTAACTATACATGGTAAGTCTCACATGATGTTATTCTTACAATTGGAAGAATGAGATCAATAGAGTGTGGTAGATTCATCTCAAATTACCCAGTTCCTAGAATCAGCATTGAAACCATGGGGGAACCATAACCAACATTGCATTCACCATTTTTTCCACACAAGATAGATATCACTCATTTATGAGAGGTGTAGTCCCAAGCAATTTGGCAGTTTTGGTGCCAAATCAGGTGTTTTACCCCTAATGTGTCTAACTGAGAACTTTGAAAGGAGAGAAACAACCATTAAGAAACCATAGGAGACTAAATTTTAAGAATTAACCTTTGCAAAAAAAATTTCTAGTGACCAAATCACTCAAGAAGCTTCTATTTTTAGATTGTTGGGTATCTCATTAAACCCCAATTTGATCTCATCCAACTAGCATGACTTCTACTATTATTTTACCTACCTAAGTGGTTTTATATCAGTGAATTGTAAGAACTATAACAAACCATGTTTAAATATTTACTAGAAGTAGTTGTGAATCATATTGATTTCCTATAAGATATTCTATCACTATACTTTTCTTTGCATGTCTACAACCTTATTTGCACATATTGCTAGTTCATTGAATTATAATGAACTATTGTTGTTATTAATTTATTGGTTATGATGTTAGTTTTAAGAACAAACCAATAATCTGTAATTTTTGAAATGGCTAATAAAACCCTAGGTATTTTACATTGGTATGAGAGCTAGTAGATTTTCCAACTTGTTGGATGTGTTTTCTGTATGTAGCTGAGCTAGAGGGATCAATGGGCCTTAGAGGGAGAGAAGAAAACTAGAAGCTGAGTCATAATAGTTAGGGTCTCGAATCATAGGCAGAGGTAAGAAGATGTCATATTCGGATGAGGAATGGAGAGCTTTCATGCATGTACAACAACAATAGCATAAAGGCAGTAACAAATGGAAAAATAGTAGGAGAAAACAACACAAATACTCCTCCAAATGTTGTAGAACATGAATAATTCTAGCAATTCCATCAAATCTGCACACAATAATGGAGTAGAAGGTAGTAATTCAAATTAGAATAGGTTTGAAAATCATATGCATAATATTAGGGTTCCAAATAGATCAACACCCAGACCCAAACAACCTACATTCTTTCCTAGAGTTGATTTGACACAAGAAGAGGAAGATTTGAATCCAACAAAAAATTATTTTAATGTTTGCATAGAAGCATATTCAAGACTTTATTTGGATGTTAGACATCAAATCACATTCGTACAATTCTATAATGCTAGAAATGGATCATTAGGAAGACAACCTATGTAGTAGAGGATCAGTAAGTTGACTCTCCCAACTTTTGATGGCTTGGGGAAGGTCATTGCATGGGTTTGGGTCCAAAAATTATTCACACACTTTTCACTCAACCCTATGATAGAAGATGAAGCTATTGAGTTCACTATTCTTAATTCGGATGGTACAATACATGAGTGGTGACATCATGGGATAATCACATTGGGACATCATATTGATGTTACATATGATGATTTCATAGACTCATAGATAGGTTTGATAGGAAGGATCTGAAGGTGCATTTGAGAGAGCTAACACATTTGAGGAAATATGGTTTAGTGGAAGATTATGTGGAAAAGTTTCAATGAGCTTTAGTCATGGTGCCTATTGTTGTAGAGAGGAGACATATATCATTGTAACTATATATGGTAAGCCTCACATGAGCTTACAATGAGAGATTTAATTATTCCTTTTCAATAGAATGGTTGTTATGGCTATTTTCCTATTATTATTGAGCTAAAAACTAAAATTAGTACTGAGTTTGTTATACAAAACCATATTAGATGAAAATAACTCAAAAACAATCAAAAAATAATCACAAGCTACATGTACACATGTGAACTCTCTTTCCACATAGTCCATTGTTGCAAATTCCTATATAAAATAACATATTCATGAGCAAAATATGGTAATCATTTTTGAATTTGGACAAATTAATAAACTAATTAGAGGACATTTTCTTGATAGGATAGATATATTACAAAAGAAAGATAGGATAGATATGTTACAAAAGAATGTATTTGTTGCATGTTTTATGGAAACAACGATGTTACCTAATCAGTCAAGTGGTCGCAAGTTCTTCAGTTGAGCATAATTGAAGCATATGCTCCTTTATCCAATCAATCATTGGCTGCAAAAAATTTAAAGGATTTATCTATATCCATTCCAACTTGCATATGCTATCACATAAGGAAGATGACTACAAGGAAAGGGAAACAAAAAATTGGGATATAACCCCTAAATGTTCCAACTTGGATGCATCTATTGTAGAGTTTTTCAAAGTGCAGAAGATGATGAGGTTCCTACATATAATGCACCCAGTGGAAGTGGCACTGCATAAGCTTGTGGTTCAAATCATGTTGAACCCAAGAAATTACTTTGATCTAGATGCTTTTTATAGAATATTGAAGACCAAAATACAAATATTCTACTATATTATTTTCACATTTTGTAACTGGAATGATTTTCATTTGAATCTTGAATTTGGAGTCTTGAAAATATATGACATAATATGAAAATTTTGAACTATCAATTGACAGTTAATATTATCTTTATCATGGCCATTGATCAATGATGAAGTATCATACTATCATAGATTCAAATGTTATTATTATTATATGATATATCAAATAAATTTTCAATTCTGTATGATATATATAATACAACTGTACCCAGCCATATGGTACCCAAGAAAAAAAAATGTTGTACTAGCATACCTGAACCCTATACCCATACCTAATCCCATACCAGAACCAAAAACTTAGCATATCAATTAATCATTAATGCAATATATACAAAAAATTATAGTTTTTTTGTCATATCTCATACCTTCAAATTTTCTCCTTCAAGATTAGCACCTAATAAGTTGCCACCAATGAGATCAACACCCTGAAATATGAGGTAGTTTCTCAATATTAGAAGGAAAAATTCTCTCTATAGAGGAAACAAGAACATCGTCAATTACAACCAATGTAGAAACCAAAATGCTCCAAATGGGTTGAATTACATAAAATAGGTGACTGTATCAAAGTAGTTCAGAAACCAACCAACCTCAATTCCCATGCAAATTTGCATAGATTATACATATGCAAATCTAATGAACTCATGGATGGCATTAAACCAATAGATTGTGAAACATTTGCATAAGTCCTCCAAAGATAATAATATTATGACTTCATTTTTTGTATGTATTTTCATTGCAAAAAATAGTTCACCTTTAGGTTGTGGCATCAAGCATTTTATTTTGAAGTATAGATACAAATAGATATTGTGTGAGTTTGAAAGGAAAGACATTATCAGTCAAGAAAAGGATTAATTCATCACAATGCTTCTTTCAAAGCCTACACAATAAGGCATGGACTCCCACATAGGTGGCTCTCAAGTAAGATAGACAAGGGAATATTAAAAGGATTTGAAAATACATTTTTTGACAAGAATCTACTTTGATTATGAAAAATGTTCAAAAAAAATCTATGGCTTCATACATATAGCACAGTGTTATCAAATAAAATAATATAATGGTATAACCTCTATGAACTGTTGTTTACAAGGGAATATATATTGATATAAAAATGAAGTTATTATCCCAATGTACACAGATGAAAAAATCAATTACATTATCAAGATTTAAAATAATTTAGTTTCACACCATTCAACAAAAATGCTTCTCTAGTCTAGATAACAAATAGAAAGACCTGAATTTGTTCTTTGTTGCATGTGGTTATGATTGAAAGGGTCCAATAAGCCTCCTTCTTGATGCTCTTCTTGTGATTATGGGTTAGGAGAGCTAATAGGCAAGGAAGTGCTTGATTGTTGATTATGTACTGAAATTAAATGAAACACCATAACATAAGTTGATGAAATAGTAAAATGACAACATCATACACTTGCAAAAAGAAAAATTAATTATTGATATGAAAATATAAATAAAATGTCAATATAAACTTATACCCGAGTCTATAAATCATCACTAGTTACAATATTGCCCACTATTCAAAGAGCTAATATAAGGATAGATGGAGAGGGATGGCTATAAACATAAACATACATGATTTTTTTCAAAATATCCAACACAAAGCAATTGTGCATGTTATAAACATGTATAACAATCCAAACATGGAGACAAATAGATTAATCTGAGTCATACCATCCATTATATATGGTTCCTTACAATTTAATAAATAACTAGCATAGGAAAGTATTACCCAAGATATTATTTAACATTGAAGGGAAATAAAACACATATCTCTACCATAAAAAACTAACTATTTACACTTACAGCAGGAGCTCAACAAGCCTGTGACAGACACCAACCTCAATCACAACTTGAATTTTATCATTTGTCTCATCTAAGAGATAAGACAGAGCCCAACAAAAATATGTTAGAACTTCTTCATCATTTGAATGAATAAGCTGCTCAAGCACAAGTAGAGCAGGCTTTGTTTGAGGGAAAATCATAATTTAGCAAGTTCTTGAAACAAATAGTAATATAAAAATTATTCAAGTTAAAACAAGGAAAGACATGGGTGAACTAATATACTTATTCAAATGCTATTTGTGGTTCCCCTCGGCATAAATTAGACAAATCCCATGTTGCATTTCTCAATATTGAAAGCTTAGCATGTCCATTCAAGTGAGCAAGAAGTGGCATGAGAGCACCATGAGAAAGAACTAGATCTCTGCATTTTGCAGAGTCACCAAAATGGGGGCTTTGAATAGGGTATGAGAATCCATCAAAGCATAAATAATAGAGTAATTTTTTTCGATGTAGTTGCAATTTCCCTAGTAGACATGTATGAAAAATGTGGAAGCATATACAAGGAATATGAATGGTTTGATAGAATTCCTGAAAGAGATTCCATCTCATGGAATACGATGATTGTGGGATATGCATAAAATGAATTTGCTAAAAAGGATTTAGAAACTTTCAAGAAAATGCAATTAGTAGGTGTGAATCCAAATTCCACAACCTGTGCCAGCATCCTCCCTGCCTATGCCAAAATGGGAGCTTTGGAGCAGGGTATGAACATCCATTAGAGCATAATGGATGGGGGATTTTTCTCAGATATTATGGTTGGAAATGCTCTATTAGACATGTATGCAAAATGTGGAAACATACACAAGTCATGTGAACTCTTTGATGGAATGCCTCAAAGAGATGTCATCTCATGCAATGCAATAATTATAGGATGTGCACAAAATGTATTTTGCAAGGATGCTCTCAAAATATTTGAATTAATGAAGCACTTTGAAACATATCCTAACATTGTAAGCTTTGTTTGTATTCTTTGTGCATGCAGCCATGGAGGTTTAGTGGATGAGGGTTATACATACTTAAATCACATGAGTAAGCAATATTGCTTTACACCTACAGTTGATCATTATGTGTGCATGTTTGACCTTCTTTCCCGTGTTGGCTATCTTGAGGACACTCTAAACTATATCTTTCAGATGACAGTTAAACCTGTGGTGGTTGTTTGGATGTGTTTTCTTGTTTCCTGTAGGTTACATATGAATATAGGCTTAGGAGTATTTTGATGCAAGTAAACAAAGAAACAAATACCTTCTACAATCTCAGTTTGACCAAACTCAATCTTCAGCAAACCATCCTTGTTTGTTTGCTCATCTTTCACTCACTATTTAATCCTCAAAACACAAAATTCCTTAAGCCATCAAACATCCACACAACAATCAGAGTTCCAATATTTTTTCAATCCTTCAAACCACCTATAACAACTTGAAAATGATTGACTAAAACAAACTAGGTTCCTTCAAATATCAGTAGAAGACCATCTCATCACCAAACTTCCCTCAATGAGCTCTAATAGCTTTTACAAATGAAAACTTTACAATAAAAGGCACAAGCCACCAACTCTAAACTTGAGACCTCTCCATTAGGGTTAACTCAACATAATTCAACTTATCACAAACCACAAGAACACGAGTTTCCTCATTTGGTCATAGTTCCTTCATAAATTGAATGCAAAGCTTATAGGTCTACAAATGGTTTTCCAAAGCTTTTCTCGCAGGATAAACACACTTACCCAAAACTAACCACACCTTTAGATAACCTTTTGGCTTAGTTAAGACATATTTCAAAGTGGGGTATAGGTCCTTTGGACCAAATGATTCAAAATTGACTCTCAGTCAGAATTATGCCTCTTTGGGCCTTGCCTACGATAGGCGTCTTTAGTTTCTTCTATCTCCAAACCCAAACTCTCACAACCAATACATGTATCACTCTTTATTTTGTCTACATAAGCTTATTATTCCATGAAAATTCCACTTCTAAAGGTATTTTATAAACCCTAGACTCTAACCTCCATCTTTACTCATAAAACCCTATTTTCATATTAGGGCAGTGATTATTCACCACACTAAACTCATCCTATTGATCTATAACCTCTGAAATATGAGAATAGATACTATAAAAGGTAAAATCAAAATAAATTGAGAGATTTTACCAAATAAAATAGAAGGAATACAATTTCATCAACATAATGGTCACATGTACATAGAGGGCCCTTACTTCCTCGGAGTAGTTGATTACTCATGACAATGCAAGGATATGGATTATCAATTCCAAATCCTTAGAGATGCTTTCAGGAGGTTGGGCTAGAGAATGCGTGCAATTAGTGAGATATGTGGCCTATGTGTAGATATTTGTAGGGAATTTTATTGAGGCTACCACATGAATGTCTTGATCAAAACCTCTAAACTTGTTTAATTGGATGCCAATATCCTCAACAAAAACTCAAATGTAGAGATTGAGCAATACAAGAACACATAAAAATAGTATTTAGTTTCAACAACACAAATGACTCAGTAAATTAGAAGAGGGGTGTTACAAAACTATCCACTTCACTACAATGTACA
Source organism: Sequoia sempervirens (assembly GCA_007258455.2). Lineage (NCBI taxonomy): Eukaryota > Viridiplantae > Streptophyta > Pinopsida > Cupressales > Cupressaceae > Sequoia > Sequoia sempervirens. Next base: position 95,312 of record VDFB02300963.1, read on the forward strand.
AAACAAAATCTACAATTAATAGTAAAAATACTTCAATTTACTTCATCTACACTATACACAAGACATTGTAAGCTAAATACGATTGTTACATTCAAGCAACAATGAAAACTTAACACCTATCATAATATTAGTTCTCAGTGTTCCTAGTGTTCCACCATTGCATCACAATGGGCCTATTATACTCCTCATGCAATCTCAAGTTAGGACCCTTACTATGAATTGTTTGTTTTATTTTTCCAAGCATGTTGTTAAATGTTTCAAAAATCTCTTCAACAACAGGAGGCTCAGTATATCTAATGACCTACATAACAAGTGAGATAAAGAAACAAACATATCTAAAACAATATCAATAAAACATAAGATTAAAATGATAGAGAGAATACTATTATGAAAAAAAATAAAAATTTACAAGTAACTACAAACATTAATAAATTGATAATTTAATAATAAAATCAGAAATTCTTTGAATTAATGAAGCACAAAATGATTGATTGCATAATGTGCACAAAATGGATTTTGCAAGGAACCTCTCAAAATATTTGAATTAATGAAGCACAAAATGATTGATTGCAGAATGTGCACAAAATAGATTTTGCAAGGAACCTCTCCAAATATTTGAATTAATGAAGCACTCTAGAACACATCCTAAAATTCTATTTTCAATGGAATCATGGAGGTTATTTAAACTTTTACACCCTTCTATGTTCAAGTGTTGCAGCTGTGACAGGTTGCTAATGAATTAGGGAGGCTATTTAAATCTATACACCCTACCATGTTCAAGTGTTGCAGCTGTGAAATGTTGCCAATGTAATCAAGGAGCTTATTTAAACATCCACAGCCTTCTATATTCAAGTGTTGCAGCTGTGACAAGTTGCCAAATGAACCAGGGAGCTTATTTAAATGTCCACACCCTACTATGTTCAAGTGTTGTAGTTGTGACAAGTTGCTAATGGAATCAAGGAGGTTATTTAATTAGGGAGCTTATTTAAATGTCCACACCCTTATATGTTCAAGTGTTGTGTTGTAACTATGACAGGCTGCTAATGAAATCAAGGAGGTTATTTAAACTATGACAATATTTTATTTTTAGGTGTTGCAGTTGTGATACATTATCAATAGAATCAAGGAGGTTACTTAAACCTTTAAAATTTCCTATTATATTCAAGTGTTGCAGCTGTGAGAAGTTGAAAATGGAATTGGGGATGTTATTTAAACCTTTGCAACTTTCTATTTTCAAGTGTTGCACATGTGACAAGATGCCAATGGAATCAAGAAGGTTATTTAAACCTCTATAGTCTTCTATGTTCAAGTTTTGCAGCTGTGATAGGTTGCCAATACACTCAAGGGGGTTATTTAAAATTTTACACATGTCTATGTTCAAGTACTACAGTTGTGAAAAGTTGCCAATGGAATGAGGGAGGTTATTTAAATCTATACACCCTACCATGTTCAAGTGTTGTAGTTGTGATAGGTTTCCAATGGAATCAGGAAGGTTATTTAAATGATCACACCCTTCTATGTTCAATGTTGCAACTATGAAAAGTCGCCAATGGAATCAAGGAGGCTATTTAAACCATGACGATATTTTAGTTTCAAATGTTGCAGTTGCAATAGATTGTCAATAGAATCAAGGAGGTTATTTAAACCTTTGAAACCTCCTATTATGTTCAAGTGCTAAATTTGTGATAGGTTGAAAATGGAATCAGGGAGGTTATTTAAACCTCTACAACTTAATAATTTCAAGTACTACAGATGTGATAGGTTGCCAATGGAATAAGGAAGGCTATTTAAACCTCTACAATCTTCTATGATCAAGTGTTGCAGCTACAACGTATTGCCAATAGAATCAAGGAGGTTATTTAAACTTTTACACCCTTCTATGCTCAAGTGTTGCAGCTGTGACAGCTTGCCAAAGGAATCAGGGAGCATATTTAAACCTCCACACTCTATTATATTCAAGTGTTGCAGCTATGACAGGTTGTCAATGGAATCAATAACCCTACTCTTACAAAGAAATGAATTTCTTGCTAATCCTATAATGAAATTTTGTGTTCTTTGAGTTTTAGATATAAGAGCAAGTGATATTTAGTAATTACATAACTCTCTTAATAATGATGTAGGCTAATTGATTATGTACAATAATTCTTGAAATATTTTCAAAAGAAAAAGACTTACGATGTGGCATCTATATTTGGTATAACTTCATAAGCCTTTCTCTTATCATATTTGTCTCTTGTTACAAGGAAACAAAGTAGACAAAAAAATCAGCATATATTGAAAACCATCAAAAAATCACTTCAATGACATAAATAAATAGAAAATTTAATACAAAAATTGTCTAAATATTATGCAGAGCACAAATGAAGAAATCAATTATCTCATTATTATTTGATAAAACTCAAAGCATATTCTTGACTGTCGTTGTAATTAAGGCACATTTTCCTTCACAAGGATCAAACACTCAAAATTGTAAATCAGAGTTCCAATACCTTCACCAACTCACAAACCACCTTAATCAGCCTTATCTCATCAAAAAACAACAAACACAAAATCTACCTTTCAATTATTATCAATTTATTATGGTTGTCCTCACTTATGCATTCATGGCACCATAAGTCATAAAGCTACAAAATTTAGTGTTCAAACCAAAAAAAATCATCCCATGACTTGAGAGACCTCCATTAAAGTTGACATTACCAATATCAAACACTTCTCAAGACCCCAAACACAAACCGCTCACTTGAATTATACTTTCTTCATAAACTAATTGCAAGCTTGTAGGTCTGCCAACTTTATCATTTAGAACTTTGTACCAAATTGTACATCAAAACACCAAACAAATAATACATTTGAATATATTTTATGCTTACCAAAAACATATCCAACATTGGGTATTAAGTCATTCACAACTTATGCTTCAAGTCTTGATGTTTCAGTTAGTAATTAGGCCTAATTAGGCCATGGTAAAAACAAGGTTTATTGTATTTGCTATCTCCAACCCTAAAATTTCATGATAAATTCTTTGAACAAGTCAAGATTGATCTATTAAAGCTTAATTAATCAAGAAATGTCATTTTCCAAAGGTCTTTTATTGAACCCTAGGTTGTGTTTGCCTTCATTGCCCTGTTTCAAATTATATACTCAAAAATTACAATCAAGAATTCAATCTATAATGCTTTAAATATTATAAACTTGAACCAAAACCATTTGAATATGAGATTTTATATATAGAAGAACAATGACACCAAAAACCAGATGATTTGGCCAATAGAATAAAAAGAAACAAACTTGACTTAATTCACTATTAACCCTGGTAAGGGTTTTAGACTATTGAGAGAGAAATGTTGATATCTAACTCAAAAGATAACCAAAATGCATGAAACAAAGTCCATTGGGAAGGTGATTGAACCTATTAACATTTACAAACACTTATGTACACATAATAGGTCGTAAAAATATCTACACCTATAGAAAATAGTGATTTTCTAAGGAAATATGTAGAAAAATAGAGCTTTTATTCATTCCAACTCAGGTATACAATCACCCACACATAAAAATGAATAGAAAAACATTTTTTAAAAGCATCCCAAACTGTCTCTTTGGTTTCTAACTGATTTCTAACTATCAAATGACTTTTCATCCTCCTAAGTTTTCCTTAATTTTTCAATTTTACAACTTTTATGACAACCTTCTTGCACTTTTTGCACTCTTTCGACCTAATAAACACCAAGTGACCTCAGAATTACCTAAATATGCACAAAATAACTTGTTTAGGGGTGATCCCACAATAGTGGTTTACAATTTTTGGCCAAACTGGACACTGATATTTTTTTTTTAACAAAATCTCCACATTTGGGCACCTATAGCGATTAAACCGTGAGGAATTTGAAGATGATACAAACTAGAGTCTTGTCACATTTTGTCTGTAGATTCTAAAAATATATTTTTAAATTTTTTTGGAATCAGAGCACTTCTTTTTCCATCTCCCACGAAAATTGGTTTTTTTGAAAAAACAACATTTTTAAAAAGTTATGCACACTGTATAACGCATAACTTTTTTTCCTTGAAAGATAAAATTCCAATTCTTTCAAATTTAGATTTGTAACTCCGATATCTAGTGCTTCCACTTGGTTAGATA